>CM024754.1:65042715-65118791 GCA_014218235.1 Colocasia esculenta
GCACGAAATGTATAACAACATACATCATCATAGGGCCCAAATGTTGAACTCAACTAATCTTGTATTCAAATCTCAACTCATTGTATTCCAAATGGAAAACTATTACAGGACTAAGACTCAATAAAAGAAAAATGTACATTTATTCCTCACTTCCTACTACACGTTCTAACACTCAACATAAACTAACTATAGATAGACTCATATTTGGAACGCTCATCACTCGGTCGCATTCCCATCCCCGACTGCTCTTCATCTTGATGTCATAATCACCTAGATTCGGTAAAAGTAGGGGATGAGCAAACTAGCCCAGTAGGATTATATCTCAATGTCGGGCAATGATATAAGTGATTAACAATTAGAACTAGGTAAGCACGAGAATGTCATGATATGCATGTACGAAAAAACTTAGTAAAAGATGATATATGAACAAGCTAGATAGAGTGATAACGATAGAACAAGATCTAGGAAGGATAACAAGATAGAATAGCAATATTTCACTTTGTACAAGCACGCAAGATTTCACTTGATGTCAAGAAGCAAGATATCACTAATTGCATTAAATGTAGGATGGCCATATCACGCAAGCAAGCAAGAACGCATGAGCAGATCATGTAACACTAATAGGCACGTAGACACTAATGTACACCAAGAAAAGATCCATCAAGAATGTACATTAGAACACATGTATGTGGTTATTGTATCTATCATTCAACACGCACGCACGACTCCCAGCGCAGATGCAACGTCAGTAATCAATACCCCATGGTTATCCGTATATTTATGACTCTCTGTCATTGGGGCTAGACTGGAGCCCTTGGACACTCGCCTTGCCCGGTCAGCATCTCACTTAAATTTAAATGTAGATACCCACAATCATTAATAATGGCAAAGAGAGTTTCAATAAGTAAGCATGTGTAATGTCATGTTCATGATGATGTTGAGAACAAGTAATAAGTATTGAACATGATTTCATGATAACATGGTCAAGAGATAAATTTGGCAGCATAACAGCAGATTTATACTTTAATTCAATCTTTACGTTAATGGCTTTAGTCTAGATTGTAAATCACACTCACGAGAACAAGACGAGAGAGGAAGTGCACGCTATCTTCAGAGACCTTCAATGGTACAACCAACTCGGCTTCATGTGGGAATCCACGGAGAGCGGAGATTTACGGAGATCTTAGAGAAAAGGTCGCTAGTCTTATCGATTCGGATGACCGATAGAAAGCTTCAAAATCCCCTAGAAAGGGCTACCTAACAGTGCAAGTGTATAGTGATGTACGCATCTCAATTCACAACCACCGGTTTCAAACTTGCGGAAAGCACTTAACATGCCGGCATGACATGAAACTATGCACTTAACTAATCATGGTTTACAAGATTTTAAAATAACAAATTATCATTTTAATCAAGCTAGAATAGTAATAAGAGCAAATCACAAGTTTCATGAATGATCATATCATTAAGAAAGCAATTAGAATAATATTCACGTAATTAGGCTTTTAAATGGGTTAAATAATTTTAAGCCATTAAACAGATATCATGTAATGATCAGATCCAAGATGCAAATGACACACTGGATACCATGTTAAACAGACTTGGGTATGCCTGAAATATGGTCCAACACAGTGGACGCACCTCGGAACACATTGCACAGTGAAAAATAGCGAAACAGGGAAAAGTCAAAATCGCGTCCAAGAGGGTGGCCGCCTTCATGCTTTAAATGCGTCGGAGGTCCCGGACGCGTCTACAGGAAATCATTAAAAAAACACTTGGGCGAGAAAAACCTCTGAAACGCGTCGGGGCATCCGGCCGCGATTCAGACTGGCTCGGACTCCCAAGCGACGTGCAGACCCACGCGGGTGGTTACGGGTCAATGCCTTAATCGCATCGAGGTCTTCGGATGCCTTTAAGATGGTCGCATCGCCCAGTAGCGTCGCGACACCAGGTGCTTGAAACGTATGTCCTCGGGACCAGACGTGTTTCGAGCAGCAGACCGAAAATAGGGAAAAACCGGAAATCAGGGGGTTCGATCATCCATGCTTACATCTCCTAAACTAGGGCTTTTAGGACAAAAGTCTCAACATGAAAGTTGTTGGGAACATGACAGAGGAGAGAACTATGATTTTTAAATAATTTTAAACGCCCTCAAGATGCATGATAAATTGACTTGAACAGGAAAAGACCCTAACATGCGCGACTTTGGCAAAACGCCTATAATTCAAAATCTACACATTGGAATTCCATGAAATCGGTGGGAAACGAAAGATAACTTGATTCTCTACAGATTGGCATAAGATATGTTAGGTTTGGCCCGAAAAAAAAAACCTACCTTCTGGTGAAGAAGGGTCATTCTTTAGAAAATCCTTGTTCAGACCACTATTTGAAGAATGCCTAATACCCAATGTATATGCACGTAAATTGGGCATTCCAGTTGGGTTAGGAAGTAGACTTGACCCTATTTCCAGGGTATAGCCTTGCAAGATTGGTTATGGTTTGACTCACCTTTGGTCGACCACAAGAAGGGTTGTTTGCACAGTTTGAAGCAGACGAAAACGGGGAAGAAGATGAGCTTGGTATGCTTGATCTCCTGCTCTCCAACCACCAAGACTCCTCCACACGACCCAAACGTTCTAAAACTCATCCCTAGGATTTGGGTGAAGAGTATTTAAGCAACCATGGTGTTTAGGAGTCCTATTGTGACAAGGAAACTAGGGTGTGCGGTTTTGACATATCACTTCCTAATTGAGGATTTCTTCCTCCATTAGAGTGTATGAGGCTTTAGGAAACCTCCCACCATAGTTAAGCACGAATTTGGGTTGCCAAGAATGCATATTCTCATCCCAATTTAACTCTAATTACCTCTTTCTAATTTCAGCCTATTTATGGTTACAAATTTGCATATATTTTCTTGCTTCATTTGATTTTTTGGCCAAATGATGTCCATTGGCTCAATTATGATGATGGGTCATTAATATATAATGTTAGAAGTCTCTCCAACAATTTTTTTAATTTATGGTTGCGTCGTATTTCCGTGTTAACGGTTTTCTGACTTGTTCCTAATTTGGACAATCGGTCACAATAACTCTTAAACCTAGACCAAATAATTTTTATTAACCCAAATTCTTGATGGGTCATTAGAGGATATTATTTGAAGTCCGTATATGATTTTTATTTAATTTTCTGACTCATCCAAGTACGTGTGATAATGATTTTCAACTTATTCATGAATTACGATAATAAGTCGCGAAACACTTTAAACTTGGCTAATTCGATTTGTCTTGGAACAAATTTCTTGGTGAAACATTTAGTAATAATGTTTGGGGTCGATTTCTAATTTTTACGAAATTTTCTGATGTGTTTTAGCACATATGATAGAGGTACGTATGTTTTAAATAATCTGATATGATGGAAATTATTATTTCCATTTATCAAATTTTTACTTATTAAATTTTTCGGGGTGCTACACCCTCCCCCAGTAAGAGAATTTAGTCCCCAATTTATAGATCATTAATTGGCTTTTGATAGTTATGATTCTTGAGCTCGTTTCAGATTTAATTCCTCTAACTTGTTCCACATCGTGGATGCTAGTCCAACATCTACACCTATGGCCACCCTACTATTCATTTGGTTCTTTTCACTCCTGTTTTCCTTCCACGGTGTTATAACTCCATCTTAATCCTCCAGATGAACTATGGTATAATTACTAGATTATTCCTTTCTAATTTTCCTTAATGATCTCCCCTACTTAAAATGTACTAATAGAAAACACATAAGATCAGTCTAGGGGTTTGACAATTGAACCTCCTTCTGGGAACTCCACTGGAGTTATTGCATTCACGTGTCCTTGATGCTTTAGCACTCCCGGGTTCCTTCCAACTTTGTTTTTTAGCATGGGACAGTTCGATATACGATGTTCATGACTCCCACATCGCAGGCAAGCCCCGGCCTTCTTCCAGCACTTGTCCGCTGGTGCCCAGGCTTGTTGCAAAATTTACAATATTCCATTGTCATTGTTTCTTATACTTTGATCTTTTTCTCCATGCCATACTCTTCCCAATGGTTGGCCTTTGTTGTTGTTGTGGTTGCTGTTGTTGTTGTGGAATGTTCCAGTTGTATCGACTGATCCTCTTTTTATGAAGGTTGGCTTTGAGATGTCTTTCCCCCTTATGCCTTCCACCTTAGCCATAGTGCTTCTACCAGTTGAGCTCTTTGGACCATCTCAGTGTAGGTTTGGATGTTGTGTGGTCCGAGCTTTTCAATGAACATGGGCCTAAGCCCATCCATGAAACGGTTAGCCTTTAATCTTCCATTCCCACCAGATGTGGGGCATACACAGCCAGACGCGCGAACTGAGCCTCATACTCAGCCCGGACATCCTTTCTGCTTCAGTGCGGCAAACTCCGCTGCCTTCTTCTCCTTGACCCTTTCTGAGAAGTAATTTCCTCGAAAAATTTCCAGGAAACTACCCATCCAGTTCAGCTATATTAGGTAGATGGCCTTCCACCATGCTCGGGAATCCTTAGTGAATTGAAAAGTGGCCAGTAACACCTTCTCCCTATTGGTGCATTGCATAACTTGGAAAATCCTTTCTATTTCTTCCTATCAGTTCTCTGCCTCGTCTGGGTCAAGTGATCTAGAGAAACGAGGAGGGTTCAAACTCCTAAAGTTACGGTGTAGATCACCGCTCCGTTCCTTGCAGTTGTAGCCTGATTTTCAGCCTAAACCACATTTTGTAAAGCCTAAGTCAATCCAGCCACGGTTTCTTACATAGCTTGCCACTAGTTGCGAGCCATTGCAGTTGAGTGTAAGAGTTATGAAGGTTCCTGAGAAAAGGATGGAAACCAATTAATGTCTCTAGATATGTTACAAGAGTCAATGGGTAAGGGGTTTTGTTCATTCTATTATATTCCTAGTCTCTACCCAATCTCACCAGGTACTATATTAATTTCCATGACTAGATTCCATAGGTATTCCTAATCTTGAGACATATATCCTATTTGGTATTCCTAGGCTTTGATACACTAAGCTGTCACGTCCTAAGAATTACACAGGGATATTATAATGCGGAATAATCAAGATGACATCCGAGACGTGAACAGTCGGCAAATAAGCCTCTAGCTAGCACGCACTAAATGTATACAAACATACATCATCATAGGGCCCAAATGTTGAACTCAACTAATCTTGTATTCAAATCTCAACTCATTGTATTCCAAACGGAAAACTATTACAGGACTAAAACTCAATAAAAGAAAAAAGTACATTTATTCCTCACTTCCTACTACACGTTCTAACACTCAACATAAACTAACTATAGATAGACTCATATTTGGAACGTCATCACTCGGTCGCATTCCCATCCTCGACTTGCTCTTCATCTTGAATGTCATAATCACCTAGATTGGGTAAAAGTAGGGGATGAGCAAACTAGCCCAGTAGGATTTATATCTCAATGTGCGGGCAATGATATAAGTGATTAACAATTTAAAACTAGGTAAGCACGATGAATGTCATGATATGCATGTATGAATAAAACTCATAAAACATGATATATGAACAAGCTAGATAGAGTGATCAGGATAGAACAAGATCTAGAAGGATATAACAAGATAGAACTAGCAATAATTCACTTTGTACAAGCACGCAAAATTTCACTTGATGTCAAGAACGCAAGATATCACTAATTGCATTAAATGTAGGATGGCCATATCACGCAAGCAAGCAAGAACGCATGAGCACGATCATGTAACACTAATTAGACACGTAGACACTAATGTACACCAAGAAAAGATCCATCAAGAATGTACATTAGGACACGTGTATGTGGTTATTGTATCTATCATTCAACACGCACGCACGACTCCCAACGCAGATGCAACGTCAGTAATCATTATACCCCATGTTTATCAGTATATTTATGACTCTCCGTCATTGAGGCTAGACTGGAGCCCTTGGATACTCGCCGTGCCCGGTCAATATCTCACTTAAATTTTAATGTAGATACCCACAGTCATTAAAAATGGCCAAAGAGAGTTTCAATAAGTAAGCATGTGTAATGTTATGTTCATGATGATGATGGAACAAGTAATAAGTAATTGAACATGATTCATGATAACAATGGTCAAGAGATAAATTTGGCAGCATAACGGCACGATTTATACTTAATTCAATCTTTACGTTAATGGCTTTAGTCTAGATTGTAAATTACACTCACGAGAACAAGACGAGAGAGGAAGTGCACGCTATCTCTAGAGAACTTCAATGGTACAACCAACTCAGCCTCCATGTGGGAATTCACAAAGAGTGGAGATTTACGGAGGTCTTAGAGAAAAGGTCACTAGTCTTATCGATCGGAATGACCGATAGAGAGATTCAAAATCCCCTAGAAGGGCTGCCTAACAGTGCAAGTGTATAGTGATGTGCGCATCTCAATTCACAATCCACCGGTTTCAAACTCGCGGATAGCACTTAACATGCTGGCATGACATGAAACTATGCACTTAACTAATCATGGTTTACAAGATTTTAAGATAACAAATTATCATTTTAATCAAGCTAGAATAGTAATAAGAGCGAATCACAAGTTTCATGAATGATCATATCATTAAGAAAGTAATTAGAATAATATTCACGTAATTAAGGCTTTTTAAATGGGTTAAACAATTTTAAGCCATTAACAGATATCATGTAATGATCAGACCCAAGATATGCAAATGACACACTAGATACCATGTTAAACAGACCTCGGGTATGCCTTGAAATATGCGTCCAACACAGTGGACGCACTTCGGAACACATTGCACAATGAAAAATAGAAAAATAGGGAAAAGTCAAAATCGCGTCCAAGAGGGTGGCCGCCTTCATGATTTAAATGCGTCGGGGGTCCCGGATGCATCTACAGGAAATCATTAAAAAAACACTTGGGCGAGAAAAACCTCTGAAACGCGTCGGGGCGTCCGGCCGCGATTCAGACCGGCCCGGACTCCCAAGCGGCGTGCAGACCCACGCGGGTGGTTGATGGGTCAATGCCTTAATCGCATCGGGGTCTTCGGATGCCTTTCAGATGGTCACAACCCACAGCAGCGTCGCGACACCAGGTGCTTGAAACGCGTCCTCGGGACCGGACGCGTTTCGAGCAGCAGACCGAAAAACAGAGAAAAACTAGAACTCAGGGGGGTTCAATCCATGCAACGCTTACATCTCCTAAACTAGGCGTTTCGGACAAAAGTCTCAACATGAAAGTTGTTGGGAACATGACAGAAAACAGAACTATGATTTTTAAATAATTTTAAACGTCCTCAAGATGCATGATAAATTGACTTGAACAGGAAATACCCTAACAAGCGCGACTTTGGCAAAACGCCTATAATTCAAAATCTACTCATTAGAATTCGATGAAATAGGTGGGAATCAAAAGATAACTTGATGCTCTACACATTGGTATAAGATATGTTAAGGTTTGGCCCGAAAAAACCTACCTTCTGGGTTGATGAAGGCACATTCTTCAGAAATCCCTTGTTCAGACCACTGTTTGAAGAATGCCTAATACCCCATGTATACTACACGAAAATTGGGCATTGTAATTGGGTTAGGAAGTAGACTTGACCCTCTTTCCAGGGGTATAAGCCTTGCAAGATTTGGTTATGGTTTGACTCACCTTTGGTCAACCACAAGAAGGGTTGTTTGCACAGGTTGAAGCAGACGACAACAGGGAAGAAGAAGATGAGTTGGTATGCTTGATCTCCTGCTCTCTAGCCACCAAGAGCTCCTCCACACGACCTCAGCAAGTTCTAAAACTCGTCCCTAGGGTTTGGGTGAAGAGTATTTAAGCAACCATGGTGTTTAGGAGTCCTATTGTGACAAGGAAACTAAGGTTGCGGTTTTGACATATCACATTCCTAATTGAGGATTTCTTCCTCCATTAGAGTGTGTGAGGCTTTAGAAAACCTCCCCCATAGTTAAGCACGAATTTGAGTTGCCAAGAATGCATATTCTCATCCCAATTCAACTTTAATTATCTCTTTCTAATTTCAGCCTATTTATGGTTACGAATTTCCATGTATTTTCTTGCTTCATTTGATTTTTGGGCCAAATGATGTCCATTGGCTCAATTATGATATTGCGTCATTAATATATAATGTTAGAAGTCTCTCCAACATTTTTATTTAATTTATGGTTGCGTCGTATTTCCGTCTTAACAGTTTTCCGACTTGTTTCCTAATTTGGATAATCGGTCACAATAACTCTTAAACCTAGTCCAAATAATTTTTATTGACACCCAAATTTCTTGAGGTCATTAGAGGATATTATTTGAAGTCCGTATATGATTTTTATTTAATTTTCTGACTCATCCAAGTACGTGTGATAATGATTTTTCGACTTATTCATGAATTACGATAATAAGTCGTGAAACACTTTAAACTTGGCTAATCCGATTTTTCTTGGCACAATTTCTTAGTGAAACATTTAGTAATAATGCTTGGGGTCGATTTATAATTTTTACAAAATGTTCCGATGTGTTTTAGCACTTATGATAGAGGTATGTATGTTTTAAATAATCTGATATTATGGAAATTATTTATTTCCATTTATTCAAATTTTTACTTATTAAATTTTATGGGGTGCTACACCCTCCCCCACTTAAGAGAATTTGGTCCCCAAATTTATAGATCATTAATTGCTTTTGATAGTTATGATTCTTGAGCTCGTTTCAGATTTAATTCCTCTAACTTGTTTCCATATCGTGGATGCTAGTCCAACATCTACACCTATGGCCACCCGTACTATTCATTTGGTTCTTTCCACTCTTGTTTTCCTTCCACAGTTGTTATAACTCCATCTTAATCCTCCAGATGAACTATGGTATAATTACTAGATTATTCCTTTCTAATTTCTCCTTAATGATCTCCCCCACTTAGAAATGTACTAATAAGAAAAACATCATAAGATCAGTCTAGGGGTTTGACAATCGAACCTCCTTCTGGGAGCTCTACTGGAGTTATTGCATTCACGCGTCCTTGATGTTTTACCACTCCCTGGTTCCTTCCAACTTTGTCTTTTAGCATGGGACAGTTCGATCTACGATGTTCCTGACTCCCACATCGCAGGCAAGCCCCGGCCTTCTTCCAGCACTTGTCCTCTTGGTGCCCAGGCTTGTTGCAAAATTTACAATATTCCACGTCATTGGTCTTCTACTTTGATCTTTTTCGCCATGCCATAGTCCTTCCCAATGGTTGGCCTTTTTTTGTTGTTGTGTTGTTGTTGTTGTTGTGGAATGTTCCAGTTGTATCGACTGATCCTCTTTTTATGAAGGTTGGCTTTGAGATGTCTTTCCCCCTTATGCCTTCCACCTTAGCCATAGTGTCTTCTACCAGTTCAGCTCTTGGACCATCTCAGTGTAGGTTTGGATGTTGTGTGTCCGAGCTTTTCAATGAACATGGGCCTGAGCCCATCCATGAAACGGTTAGCCTTTAATCTTTCCATTCCCACCAGATGTGGGGCATGCACAGCCAGACGCGCGAACTGAGCCTCATATACAACCATGGACATTCCTTTCTGCTTCAGTGCGGCAAACTCCGCTGCCTTCTTCTCCTTGACCCTTTATGAGAAGTACTTTCCTCGAAAAATCTCCAAGAAACCTACCCATTCCAGTTCAACTATATTAGCAGATGGGCCGATGTGGCCTTCCACCATGCTCGAGCATCCTTAGTGAATTGAAAAGTGGCCAGTACCACCTTCCCTATTGGTGCATTGCATAACTTGGAAAATCCTTTCTATTTCTTCCTATCAGTTCTCTGCCTCGTCTGGGTCAAGTGATCTAGAGAAACGAGGAGGGTTCAAACTCCTAAAGTTACGGTGTAGATCACCGGCTCCGTTCCTTGCAGTTGTAGCCTGATTTTCAGCCTAAACCACATTTTGTAAAGCCTAAGTCAATCCAGCCACGGTTTCTTACATAGCTTGCCACTAGTTGCGAGCCATTGCAGTTGAGTGTAAGAGTTATGAAGGTTCCTGAGAAAAGGATGGAAACCAATTAATGTCTCTAGATATGTTACAAGAGTCAATGGGTAAGGAGTGTTTTGTTCATTCTATTATATTCCTAGTCTCTACCCAATCTCACCAGGTACTATATTTAATTTCCATGACCTAGATTCCATAGGTATTTCTAATCTTGAGACATATATCCTATTTGGTATTCCTAGGCTTTGATACCACTAAGCTGTCACGTCCTAAGAATTACACAGCGGATATTATAATGCGGAATAATTCAAGATGACATCCCGAGACGTGAACAGTCGGCAAATAAGCCTCTAGCTAGCACGCACTAATGTATAACAACATACATCATCATAGGGCCCAAATGTTGAACTCAACTAATCTTGTATTCAAATCTCAACTCATTGTATTCCAAACGGAAAACTATTACAGGACTAAAACTCAATAAAAGAAAAAGGTACATTTATTCCTCACTTCCTACTACACGTTCTAACACTCAACATAAACTAACTATAGATAGACTCATATTTGGAACGCTCATCACTCGGTCGCATTCCCATCCTCGACTTGCTCTTCATCTTGAATGTCATAATCACCTAGATTGGGTAAAAGTAGGGGATGAGCAAACTAGCCCAGTAGGATTTATATCTCAATGTGCGGGCAATGATATAAGTGATTAACAGTTTAGAACTAGGTAAGAACGATGAATGTCATGATATGCATGTACGAATAAAACTCATTAAAACATGATATATGAACAAGGTAGATAGAGTGATCATGATAGAACAAGATCTAGGAGGATATAACAAGATAGAACTAGCAATATTCACTTTGTACAAGCACGCAAGATTTCACTTGATGTCAAGAACGCAAGATATCACTAATTGCATTAAATGCAGGATGGCCATATCACGCAAGCAAGCAAGAACGCACGAGCACGATCATATAACACTAATTAGGCACGTTGACACTAATATACACCAAGAAATGATCCATCAAGATGTACACTAGGACACGTGTATGTGGTTATTGTATCTATCATTCAACACACACGCACGACTCCCAGCGCAGATGCACGCCAGTAATCATTATACCCCATGGTTAACAGTATATTTATGACTCTCCATAATTGGGGCTAGACTGGAGCCCGTGGACACTCGCCGTGCCCAGTCAGCATCTCACTTAAATTTTAAATGTAGATACCACATTCATTAATAATGGCCAAGAGAGTTTCAATAGGTAAGCATGTGTAATGTCATGTTCATGATTATGATGAGAACAAGTAATAAGTAATTGAACATGATTTCATGATAACAATGGTCAAGCGATGAATTTGGCAGCATAACGGCACGATTTATACTTTAATTCAATCTTTACATTAATGGCTTTAGTCTAGATTGTAAATCACACTCATGAGAACAAGACGAGAGAGGAAGTGCATGCTATCTCCAAGGAACTTCAAGGGTACAACCAACTCGGCCTCCATGTGAGAATCCACAGAGAGTGGAGATTTACAGAGATCTTAGAGAAAAGGTCGCTAGTCTTATCGATTTGGAATGACCGATAGAGAGCTTCCAAATTCCTAAGAAAGGGCTGCCTAACAGTGCAAGTGTATAGTGATGTACGCATCTCAATTCACAATCCATTTTTCAAACTCGCGGAAAGCACTTAACATGCTGGCATGACATGAAACTATGCACTTAACTAATCATGGTTTACAAGATTTTAAGATAACAAATTATCATTTTAATCAAGCTAGAATAGTAATAAGAGCGAATCACAAGTTTCATGAATGATCATATCATTAAGAAAGTAATTAGAATAATATTCACATAATTAAGCCTTTAAATGGGTTAAACAATTTTAAGCCATTAAACAGATATCATGTAATGATCAGACCCAGATATGCAAATGACACACTGGATACCATGTTAAACAGACCTCAGGTATGCCTTGAAATATGCATCCAACACAGTGGACGCACTTCGGAACACATTGCACAGTGAAAACAGCGAAACAGGAAAAGTCAAAATCGCGTCCAAGAGGGTGGCCGCCTTCATGCTTTAAACGTGTCGGGGGTCTCGGACGCGTCTACAAGAAATCATTAAAAAAACACTTCGGAGGGAAAAACCTCTGAAATGGTCGGGGCATCTGGCCGCGATTCAGACCGGCCCGGATTCCCAGGCAGCGTGCAGACCCACGCGAGCGGTTGACGGGTCAATGCCTTAATCGCGTCGGGGTCTTCGGACACCTTGAAGATGGTCACGTCACCCAGCAGTGTCGCGACACCAGGTGCTTGAAACACGTCCTCGGGACCAGACGCGTTTCGAGCAGCAGACCGAAAACAGAGAAAAACCAGAACTCAGGGGGGTTCGATCCATGCAACGCTTACATCTCCTAAACTAGGGATTTTTGGACAAATGTCTCAACATGAAAGTTGTTGGGAACATGACATAGGAGAGAACTATGATTTTTAAATAATTTTAAATGGCCTCAAGATGCGTGATAAATTGGCTTGAACAGGAAAAGACCCTAACATACGTGACTTTGGAAAAACGCCTATAATTCAAAATCTACTCATTGGAATTCGATGAAATCGGTGGGAAACAAACGTTAACTTGATGTTCTACACATTGGTATAAGATATGTTAAGGTTTGGCCCGAGAAAACCTACCTTATGTGTTGATGAAGTCTTGTTCATCATAAATCCCTTGTTCAGACCACTGTTTGAAGAACGCCTAATACTCCGTGTATACTGCATGAACATTGGGCATTCCAGTTGTGTTAGGAATTAGACTTGACCCTCTTTCCAGGGGTATTAGTCTTGTGAGGTTTGGTTATGGTTTGACTCACCTTTGGTCAACCACAAGAAGGGTTGTCTGCACAGGTTGAAGCAGACGAACCGGGGAAGAATGAGCTTGGTATGCTTGATCTCCTGCTCTCCAGCCACCAAGAGCTCCTCCACACGACCCCAGCAAGTTCTAAAACTCGTCCCTAGGGTTTGGGTGAAGAGTATTTAAGCAACCATGATGTTTAGGAGTCCTATTGTGACAAGGAAACTAGGGTTGCGGTTTTGACATATCACATTCCTAATTTGATGATTTCTTCCTCCATTAGAGTGTGTGAGGCTTTAGGAAACCTCCCACCATAGTTAAGCACGAATTTGGGTTGCCAAGAATGCATGTTCTTGTTGGGTTGAGTGTGTTTTGGAATTTTCTAAAGTTTTTTTAATGATGACCAATGAACATCACTCATACTTTGATTTTGATGATGACATATTGTGATTTTAATGATGACATATTGTGATTTTATGATGACATATTGTGATTTTGATGATGATATGTTGAACATGTTATGCATTCTATACATATCACAATAATGCTTAAACAACATGTTCTTGATGTTTAATATCTCATATTTTAATGATAATATCTTGTACTAATGATTTATGTATTAAATTTGCAGGTATATACAGATTTTGTCATGGTAGTGTCGACACACCCACTACTGGTGTCGACATAGGGTTTCAAACCCTAAGGCAAAATGATGAAGAAAAGGTCAAGGGTGTCGACACAGCCTCAAGTGGTGTCGACACTAGACCCAGCTCCCAGAGAACCCAGTTGACAGGTCTGTATAGTGTGTCGACACAGCCTCAAGTGGTGTCGACACTAGTCCCAGATTCCATAAATCATGTTTGCCAGACTTGGACAATGTGTCGACACAGCCTGAAGTAGTGTCGACACAAGTGACCCTTCCCAGAGAACAAATTCTGCCAGTTTGAGACAGTGTGTCGACACACTCTGGGACAGGTCGACACACTCCAGCCGAAACTCAAAATCATGATTTTGTCTAGACACGTGGCTGCTTGGGAATTAAGGGATTTGACCTAGGTTTTTGTGCCCACGCACCCTAAGGCTCTTTATGGACATATGGGGCTATAAATACCCATGTTTCTTGTACTCCAAGGGTATCCACGAGGAGAGAGACCATGCATCTCTAGAAAAGTGTGTGGCGGCTGCAGAAAAGGGAAAAAGGGAGCATAGAAGTGATGTTTGGAAGGAGAACTTGAAGAAGAAGAGAAGAGAAGAAGAGAGAGGATAATCATCAGCATCCAGAAAGGGATGAGAGCAGCGCCATCAGATTGAGGAGCAGAAGAGCAGCAAAGGAAGAAGAGGACTGGCAATCCGGATGCCATCAAAGCAGAGCATCGTGGATTGAAGAAGATCTCCAACGAATTCCTTCAACCATCTTCAATCCAAGCTTCTGCAAGTCTTCTTCATTAAGGAACATCCAAGTCACATCTATTTCATTTATTTTCTTGGAGTGTTCATCAAGGTTTTGATTGTGTGATCTGTGTATGTGTTCTACACAGATCACTTAATTCTGTTTGTTCTATTTTTAACATTGTATTGAGATAGAACGGGCTAGAGGATCTATTCTCTAATTGAGCTTGTTCTAGCAGAACTTGGATCTTTCGTGGTCCAAAGGTTGGAGCCATAGTGCTTCGTTTTGAGCCGTTGCGCTCAAGTGCTTGTGAGTCGTCGTACTCATAAGTGGTTTGTGGAGTAGGTCATCGTACCTATCTCCTGGGTTTTCTTGAGTCGTCATGCTCAAGGGTTTGGAGTCGTCGTGCTCCGGTTGTTTCTTGAGTCATTGTGCTCAAGGGTGTTTGGAGTCTTCATGCTCCGGTATGAGTTGTACTCAAGGTTTTGAGTAGTGTGGCCTCACTGTGTGAGGGGTGGACGTAGGAGTCACTAGAGGTGATTTCCGAACCACCTAAACAATCCTCTGTGCAGTGGTTTGAATTGTGGTTTGACTTTGTATTTCGATAGATGCATGCATAGGGATTTCGTTCACACTTCTAATTGATTTGCTCACACACACTAATCACACTTCAGATCAGTAAATTGTTTGGGTGAATTGATCTCTGATTCGAAGTAATTTTAAATTGCTTGAGCTTCCGCATTAATTGGTGTTAGATCTATTCAACCCCCCCTTCTAGATCTGATCTATCCACCCATTCGATCCTAACAATTGGTATCAGAGAAGGTTAATGTCTGATTTGATTGCTTCTGTTTGATCTCTGTGTCAATTGCGTGAACTATTTGCTTGATCTTTCACTATCTCTGTGTGCTTAATCGCTCTGATTCATACATTTGGTATTAGAGCGGGTTAACCACTCTAATTATTAGATCTAATTCCTTGTTACACTGATTCACTGTGATTAGATCTAATAGTCTTTTGAGTTTTTGGTATAATGGAACATCTCTTTAATTGCATGAATTCTTGTTATAATTTTAGAGAAATCAACAGTCTCACTTTCATCAAGTTTTCAAATGAAGCACAAAGAAAAGGAGCAAAAAAATTCACAAGTACTTATGGCAAAGAAGAGCCTCAATGAATCCATAAAATCAACAATTCAGAAGGTTGTGGCTCTCACTGCACACTCTAATAGCTCAGAACATTCTTCATCCTCTTCAAAACACAAGAAATCAAATGGGTTTACAAGGTCAGGTACATCCACTCTAGACTCATCTATGTATTCTAACTCTGATTCTGATCAAGATGAAGGAATGTCTCACGATAGATTGATTGAATTCTGTGAAAAGATGCAAAATCTTAATGCAATGCTGAACACTAAAAATAGAGACTTGAAAAAGACTTTAAAATATTGCCAAGAAGAAAATGAAAAATTTGAAAAATGAAGTTGAAAAATTAAATTCTGAGAAAGAGAATTTAGAAGATGAAGTCCAAATCTGTGAAAATTAACTGAATGGATTGAAAGAAAACCATGAGCTATTGAAATCAAAAGTCATTGATCTGGAAAATGAAAATGGAAAATTGATTGATCTCAATGAAAACTTCAAATTTGATAATGATCAATTAAACAAACAGATTTCTAACATGGCTCATGATCATCAAATAAATGAAAGATGCAAACAACTTGTTGGAAAAAATAGTCATCTAAAAAGGAAGATTGAATGCTTGTTCCATGACAAACCATTATACAATGAATGTAGCAATTTGAGTAATAAAATTGCCGATTTGGAAAAACAAATTGCTCAATTTGAAAATGAAAAGAACAAGATGAAAAATGGTTTGGATGTCATGCTAAATAAACTTAAATTTTAGATAAGAAGTGTTGGATTAAAAGCTGAAAAATAGAAGCTTCAACATGCATTGAAAAATACTAAAAACACAAGTCTTGCTTCTGTGAGAGATAAGAAAAATGAAAATAAAACAAAACTAACATTTGTTAAAGCTGCTGCGAACAAGAACTCTGCTAATTCTAATGAAAAACTTGTGAAAGTTCTTGTTCAGAAACAGACAGAGAATAAGAAAAATGCTACTGTCAAGAAGATTCATCTACTTCCTCCATCAATCCAAAAAGCTCCAAGGCAAGTTCCAAATTCACATCATGCCAAGTCCCACCAAAAAGTACCTCCTTCTCCTCATGGTAAGCCTCCTCACATGAAAAGGAGATTCCAACAAATGCATACATGCCAAGGTGAGTACCAGGTAAGAAATGATCTCATTTGTTTTAATTGTAATAAACCTGGTCATTTAGCCAAATTTTACTGGAATAGAGATCAACATTTCAATAAACAGACCAAATCAGTCCAATGCTTTCATTGTTATAAAATTGGTCATATTTCTAGGGACTGTTGGTACAGAAATGATTTTGTTGTGCATGCTCAGAAATTCCAGTCTAATACATATGCTCATACACATAGGAATAAATATCATATTCATACTGAAAATGTTCAGAAATTCCATGTGTATAGGCATAGAAATGTTGCACAAAATCATTCTGTTTCTGCTTATCTTAAAAATCCAAAAATTAGAAAACTTCATGAAAATATAGATGCATTGAGCAAGGCAAAAAGAAAATCTGAAACTAATTCTGCTCATAATTCTATCAATGAAAGAAATGCATCTATACCAAAAATAAAATCATTTTGGATTCAGAAATCTTTATTGCACTCTAACATTGATTTCATTGCAGGACCCAAGCCAGTGTGGGTCCCAAGACTAGCTTGATCAGCAAGTTGAGGATTCTTGCAGTCATACATTGTAAATAGATTCAAGATATTGGTTGGGCAAGGCAAGAAATGATTGGAGAACACAGGTAAAATCTTTGAAAAGCAATTGAAGTCCAGTCAGGTAAAACTTCTTTATCATTTCAAATTTGAATTGCCTGAATTGAAATGATGTTTGATATTTTATCCGAACAATGAAAAATGTGTCTTGATGCTACTCCCAACAATAACTTTGTGTTTTAACATTTGGAATCATGTTTGTGTTATCATGCTTGCTTAACTTTGCCTATGATTCTGTGTGCATATCAACAACTTTGACTTTTTGGTATATCAAATGATGATATGTGGAAAAACAAGTTATGCTTGTTTGGAAACATTCATTATGCGTAAGTAAAATACTCCGCCAAGTACCAAAAGTCATGTAATGCTTAAAGCTAATGGTGTGCTTAATCATGTGTGAATTGCTTACTAGCTTTTTCATTCCATGCACATATTAAGGGGGAGTAAATTTGAAAAAGTGCAAAAATGTTCTTGAAAATGTAATGAATTTCATGCATATCTTATGGGGGAGTAAGTCAAAAGAATCTTTGAGTGAAATGCTGGAGAAATAATCTTTCATATCTGACTTATCATCAATTCCCATTCAGTTTGTTGAGAAATGTTCTTGCAAATGAATTTCTCACTCTCACATTGCATTGACATTCTTGGTATATCAAATGGTGATTTGAAGAAAGATAAGTCAGGCTTGTCTGGACACTTTCACTATGCGTGAGTATATGTCTCCGCCAAGTATCAAGATTTCTTTATGCAATGTTGAGGGGGAGTATTTGTTAAGGGGGAGTCATTGTCTATTCTTCACTAATTTCTCTTGAAAATTGTTGTCTTTACTGAGCCCCAATCATCAGAATTTTTGAGTCATTGTGCTATTTTCTTATGAGAGAATTAAGACATCGAAACTAAACTCATTGTGCATTTAGTTTAATTTCAAAGATTCATTATCATTTCAAGGTTAAGCAATCTTAATACTGAATGTTTTTAAAATGATTTGCAAAACACTATTACAGGCATATGAGTGGCTTTAATATTTCACATGTGTATGTTTAAGCTTCATTTTTACCACTTGTTAAGAATAATTTTTCTAAATTCATAGTCATGACTTTTCTGGTCAAAGTAATCATATTCCTGCAAAATGTCAAAAGAAAATGATCAACAATCTGGAAAGATACAAACTGAGCAATGCAAATTCTTGAACCACTGAGTAACCGGGCCATTTCACCTAAAAAGTGATTTGTTTCGCATCAAAAAGTGGAAATCAAATTTTCAACTCTGTATAAAATAATGAAAGTTAAACCACTGAGTAATCAGGAGGTCTTGCATCTGATCAATGTGATCTCTTGCACTGAAAAGTGAGATTTAAATAATTTATTCTTGTATTCTTTCCCATTTAAAAATGAAAGAAAATCAAATTGACAGGATGGAAAAGCTTAAGACCTTCATAAAGTTCATGTATACTGAGTTTAGACCTATTATTTTACATTATGTTAAACTTAAAGCTCCTAACATCCGTGTTAAATACTTCTGCTCATTCATAAAGGTCACTTTTCTTCACATTTGCATCATTATTTTAACTACATTCAGATCATTATATTTTGCTATGCTTTGGATTGAGTGTGTCTTTGTGATTAAACTTTGTTGCACAATAACAAAAACACAATAATTTCTCTCATATGTCAATATCACTTTGCCTCATTTATTTTGATCTTTACTGACCGTTTATTTCCTTTATTTCATTAATTGATCTCTTACAATCCTTGGTTCTCTCACTTATCCTTCTTTTTGATGCTGTGAAAAAGGGGGAGAAGAAAGGGTTTCTAGGGGGAGAAAGTTCAAAGGGTGTATATGGTCAAGGGGAGTTATTGCAGTCAAGGGAGATATTTTTGTCATCATAAAAAGGGGAAGATTGTTGGGTTGAGTGTGTTTTGGAATTTCTTAAAGTTGTATTTTAATGATGACCAATGAACATCACTCATACTTTGATTTTGATGATGACATATTGTGATTTTGATGATGATATGTTGAACATGTTATACATTCTATACATATCACAATAATGCTTAAACAATATGTTCTTGATGTTTAATATCTCATATTTTAATGATAATATCTTGTACTAATGATTATGTAATAAATTTGCAAGTATATACAGATTTTGTCATGGTAGTGTCGACACACCCACTACTGGTGTCGACACAGGGTTTCAAACCCTAAGGCAAAATGATGAAGAAGAGGTCAAGTGTGTCGACACAGCCTCAAGTGGTGTCGACACTAGACCCAGCTCCCAGAGAACCCAGTTGACAGGTCTGTATAGTGTGTCAACACAGCCTCAAGTGGTGTCGACACTAGTCCCAGATTCCAGAAGTCATGTTTGCCAGACTTGGACAGTGTGTCGACACATCCTGAACTAGTGTCGACACTAGTTACCCTTCCCAGAGAACAAATTCTGCCAGTTTGAGATAGTGTGTCGACACACTCCTTGGACAGGTCGACAAACCCCGGCTGAGTGATTTTGTCTGGACACGTGGCTGCTTGGGAATTAAGGGATTTGACCTAGTTTTTGTGCCCACGCACCCTAAGGCTCTTTATGAACATATGGGGCTATAAATACCCATGTTTCTTGTACTCCAAGGGTATCCACGAGGAGAGAGACCAGACTTCTCATGAAAAGTGTGTGGCGGCTGCAGAAAAGGGAAAAAGGGAGGAGAGCAGTGATGTTTGGAAGGAGAACGTGAAGAAGAAGAGAAGAGAAGAAGAGAGAGGATAAAGCATCAGCATTCAGAAAGGGATGAGAGCAGCACTATCAGATTGAGGAGCAGAAGAGCAGCAAAGGAAGAAGAAGAACTGGCAATCTGGATGCCATCAAAGCAGAGCATCGTGGATTGAAGAAGATCTCCAACAAATTCCTTCAAGCGTCTTCAATCCAAGCTTCTGCAAGTCTCTTCTTCATTAAGGAACATCCAAGTCACATCTATTTCATTTGTTTTCTTGGAGTGTTCATCTAGGTTTTGTTTGTGTGATCTGTGTATGTGTTCTACACAGATCTCTTAATTCTATTTGTTCTATTTTTATTATTGTATTGAGATAGATCGGGCTAGAGGATCTATTCTCTAATTGAGCTTGTTCTAGAAGAACTTGGATCTTTCGTGGTCCAAAGGTTGGAGCCATAGTGCTTCGGTTTTGAGCCGTTGCGCTCAAGTGCTTGTGAGTCGTCGTACTCATAAGTGGTTTGTGGAGTAGGTCATCGTACCTATCTCCTGGGTTTTCTTGAGTCGTCATGCTCAAGGGTATTTGGAGTCGTCGTGCTCCGGTTGTTTCTTGAGTCATTGTGCTCAAGGGTGTTTGGAGTCTTCATGCTCCGGTATGAGTTGTACTCAAGGTTTTGAGTAGTGTGGCCTCACTGTGTGAGGGTGGACGTAGGAGTCATTGGAGGTGATTTCTGAACCACCTAAAAAATCCTCTTTGCAGTGGTTTGAATTGTGGTTTGACTTTGTATTTCGATAGATGCATGCATAGGGATTCGTTCACACTTCTAATTGATTTGCTCACACACACTAATCACACTTCATATCAGTAAATTGTTTGGGTGAATTGATCTCTGATTCGAAGTAATTTTAAATTGCTTGAGCTTCCGCATTAATTGGTGTTAGATCTATTCAACCCCCCTTCTAGATCTGTTCCATCCACCCATCGATCCTAACAGTTCTCATCCCAATTCAACTCTAATTGCCTCTTTCTAATTTCAGCTTATTATGGTTACGAATTTCCATGCAATTTCTTGCTTGATTTGATTTTTGGGCCAAATGATGTCCATTGGGTCATTATGATATGGGTCATTAATATATAATGTTAGAAGTCTCTCCAATATTTTTATTTAATTTATGGTTGCGTCGTATTTCCGTGTTAACAGTTTTCCGACTTGTTTTCTAATTTGGATAATCAGTCACAATAACTCTTAAACCTAGCCCAAATAATTTTTATTAACCCAAATTTCTTGATGGTCATTAGAGGATATTATTTAAAGTCCGTATATGATTTTTATTTAATTTTTTGACTCATCCGAGTACGTGTGATAATGATTTTTCGACTTATTCATGAATTACGATAATAAGTCGTGAAACACTTTAAACTTGGCTAATCAAAATTTTCTTGGGACAAATTTCTTTGTGATACATTTAGTAATAATGTTTGAGGTCGATTTATATTTTTACAAAATTTTCCGATGTGTTTTAGCACATACAATAGAGGTACGTATGTTTTAAATAATCTGATATTATGGAAATTATTTATTTCCATTTATTCAAATGTTTACTTATAATTTTCCGGACTGCTACATGTTTTCTGCATTTTCGGGCATTACCCAAGATGCGATGTATCCAGACGTCACGTTTCTGTTTGCATGAACGTTATCCGTCGTGTTTTCAGGTCTGACTAGTCAACCCTGACACATCAAACTATGTGTCGCGTGGGTTTCTAGACCCGTCTTGAACAGCCGTCGTGATTCGTAAGTTTTCCCGCTCTCCGATTCCGTACAATTTTTATATTCGAAATTTGAAGTCGATCCTTGAACGTGACGTATCGAAGCGTCGCGAAATGCGGCAGACATGACCGTCATGATTTAGTGGGTAATTGATCTTATAATCGATTCCATCCGAAACGCGACAGGAAGGTCCGTCGCGACCTTGGTTAGGTAATCGATATGGTAATCGATATATGTTTGAAAGGCGACCATCAGTCCTATCACGATTTAAACGCGACAGGAAGGTCCGACGCGATTTTGTGCTTTTATACAGAGTCGTTCTCAACAGTGTCTGTCTTTGAAAAGTGATGTCTGAACCCGACGCGATTCAAGGGCCGACCCGAGACTGTTCCTTTTGGTTTTTCAGTCAAACTCGTGTATGTCTTGGTCTGTGATCATGTTACTTAGTTGTGCATCGACTTACAAGTGACCAACCCATTGAAAACTATAATGATGTGAATATGAATCTAATGCACACTATGAAGTGATTGATCTTACGTTCATTTGATTATCATCTTGTTATCTAGCTTGAGATGAAATCTGTCATAATATAAGTTTTGTTATAAATCTGCGGAGGATACATGTTAGAATGGACTTGCTTAGTTTAAAGCCTTCCTATTATGTTACTTGCTTATTGCATGTGGGCTTTCCTTATTTATGTGTTTTCCGAGGTTTTCCATATTTTGCTCATCAATTGCATGCATGATTAGGAAAGTTCCATGTCACGACACTCATACGTTTGCACGATTACGCACACCCTTATTGGGGAATTGGAAACTCTCGGCCGGTCATTCCATATCGGCAGACTAGCAACCTTTTTCGTAAGACCTCCGTAAGTCTCCATACTCCATGGATTCCCTCATAGAGATCGAGCTAGTTGTAACATGAAGTACCTTGGTGTAAGGCCCCGAATTTTCTTTTCCCACTTATATTTATGTATATGATGTTTGCTCGTTCTTGCATAAATGGCGTGCATGAAAATTGTGCATATTATAATTATAAATTTCGCATGTGTATATGTGGGAATGTATATTACTACCATGAATACAAGTAATTGGCCAATTTTGTATAAGGTATCTATTTAAATATTATACATGTACAATCTAAATATTGAAGAATATCCTATACTACCTATTTCATGGATATTGTGAGAGTGTATGAAGTGCATATGTGTATGTACATATGTATGTTATCTTATGCATGTGATAATTGTATACCTAATTCTACATACATAACACCTTGGTATACTTATGTATGCATGTGTGTGTTTAGTTGTAAACGTTGTTCATTTGTATGGTGTAGTTAATGTGTACATTGTACTTCGTACATTGCATGTACATATGGAGTTCAAGTATGGTAGGTGTATTTAGTGATGTGTATCGTAATTCTATATTCCTCATGAATAACATGCATGTATTCTTAGAAAATTTTGGTGAGAATAGGCAATTGGCTAAATTGTGCATATTGTGTATATTAAGAATTCCACGCATATAGTATTTAAGTAATGTTGTGCAAGTTTAATCTAGTTACCGGTGTGCATGTTGTATCTATCTATTTCATGCATAATGTACCTATGTATGTATGGGTATGATTAGTTGTAAAAATTTGATGTTTGCATGGTATAGCGGTGTATACGTTATACTACATAGGTTTCATGTACATATATGTATGGATTAAGCATGGTTCTGCATGATTTTAAGTTCTGGCAGAAGGGCCAATTGGCGTCAACATGGGTGGACGCCCATGAGGTGTCAGCGTCCATATCGATGGACGCCCAGCCTTAAGTAGCCGTCCATATAGGTGGACGTTTACTTCTCTGACCTGCATGCATTGCAGACCTCAAAATCCGGGAGGAAGGAAGCTCAGCCATTGGTGAGCTGTCCCCAACGACCATCACCTTTGCGGGAAAGGAGAGACCCCTCTCCTTTAAACCAAGCTCCTCCTGCACCAGAAAGAGCTCTCTTTGGGGCTCTTTGCAAAGAGGAGAGAAAACCCTAGCAAGCTGTGAGGAAGTTTGGACTTTACATGCCTTGATCTGACGATTTGGAGCTTCATCCGGCATTCTATTGCAACTGGAGGCTAGAAGGGACCAAGGAGAAGGTTTCCCCACCAATGGTTTAGCATCTGCATCGACCAAGAACCCGGAGGAGTGGTGTTTTGGAGGCTTCTTGGGACTGCCCAAGGAGAGCTTCAACAACAACATAGATCCCTTTGGAGGTTTTTAGAAAGGCAAGTAACCTATAGATCTCAATCCTATACATGTGCCCTAGGTCCCAGCATTTTTCTGGATTTTTCCTCGCGTCCTGGATTCCCCCATTCTTCTTGTATTTGGAGCTCGGGTCTGTGTTTTACACAGACCTGAACTTGACAGCATGATCCATGGCCGTCAAGATCTTCGATTAGCGGCCAACGATATTGCCGTCAAAGCGCCATTAACGTCCAGACGATGCCGTTAAGTTCTTCAGGGCAGAATAATGAGCTGTTCTCCCTTCTATATGATTAATTTTCGAAGTGTTTTCGAATGAGGATATAATGTAGTCATATATGTTATGCAAAATAGACCATGGTATGCATGTGATATTTTCTGTGCTTTTTGGTGAATGGCATGGATTGTTAAACTTATTGAAATACATGTTGGAAAATGGATTTTTGCATGTTCTCCCATAGTTTACATGATCCCTGAAGAATGGGATGCCCTAAGTTTTTCTAAACCATGTATCTACGAATCAGTCTTGGCCCTGAAATTTTGAGAATTTCTCCATGACTGTGGGATTTACTGTAATTTCTGTTTTGGAAATAGAAGACATGCGTAATTTGTAAATAGAAGACATGCGTAGAATTTGTAAAATTTACAGTAAATTGAGTGTTGTGCAATAAATCTGGGGAAAATTCCTGTGATAATGAGTATGTTAGGTTCAGGGCCATGAACTGTCAAATTGGATATTCATGTTATGTTCCGTGTTAAATCGAATTATGAATGGCATGAGATTGCATGTTTTAATTCCTGTAAATGTAATATGATTTAGAAAAATATGAAAATTTTCATGTGTGATTATAAACCTGAAATTTGTCCTTGGTTAAAATCTCATGTTATTTTGATAACAGTAAGTATTGTTATGGATTTTTAATGAGAAAAATGACTATGTGAGCATGTTAATTGTGATTCGATGTGATTCAGTAAATTCAGTATGATTAAATCTGTATTATGATTATTTGGCAGTTGCCATAGTAAGGTTAAAATCAGTAAATGAAAGCTTATGTGTGTATGAATTATGTAGAAGGGTGTGCAAGCATGAGAAGTGTGAGAACAAGTGATATATGTGTATAAAATGGTTAAATGTGACAAGAGAAACAATGGTGCCCATAAGACACTGCCACCTTAGATGCTTGTGTACTGTAGTAGTGCCCCTAGGGGAAAGCTCAATATGATATGTGATACCCTAGAGAAGGGTCTTGATAAAGTGTTATACCCTGGCAAAGGCTCTTGTGAAATCCTGGAGGTGGACAAGTTCCACTGGTAATGGTGGGAAGGGCTTTCCCCGGTTTCTGCAGGAACTAAGACTTATCACTGTGCCGGTGATTAAGTACGTGAATGTGAATGTGAATGTGTGTGTTATGTGATGGTCTAATGGTGGTTTGGGCTGTGTCTTGGCATTATGTGAAAATGAGCATAAGTGTGATGTGAATAGTGATATGTGTTCATAGCACAAGGTATGTGCGAGATATGTGTAAATGTGGCACATGTTATGTGCAAAAGTGAAATGACAAGAAGTATGTGAATGTGAAAGAGGAAATAATGGGAAACATGTATAAGTATTGTGTGGTGGAACAAAGTGAGTGTGTGTGAAAGCCAAGGTTAATCATATGGTTGTATGTTAGTATAAGTGTAAATGGCAATAGTGTTAATTGATATTTTGTTACTGATGTGTATAAATGTGCATTATTATCCTCATGAATTAGATTATTCCTCTGTGTGTATGTGTTGATGTATTAATTGTCAAATGCTAAATGTGATGTTACAATTAGTACCCAATGTAAGTATATGCTTTCATATTCATGGAATTTGAATTATTGGATGTACATGTGTTTAGTACTATGTTGTGTAGTTAAAAGTGATCCCTATGCGAAGGTAATATGAATGTGATAAAATTTGTATAAAATCAGCAAGCTAAATGTGAAGTAAATTGTTATGATTGTATGCGAAGTGAGTTAGAAATCATGCTAGGAGTGCTACCTATCTTGTATATGTTTCAATGGTTTAGTTGTGCAAACTTTACAATGATTTGGGTAAAGTATAAAAACGTGTGTATATATTTTACTCGTGTTAATGACACCATGATGTTAGTGATCTTGTTAGATTTTATTTTTACATGTGTTAGGATAATTGTTAATGAAATTCCCTGTGCAATTGTTTAGGTTAGAGCGTGATCATGTATGATGTTAACTGCTGGAATTTTATTGTGTTAATTGATAAAAAGCATGTATGTATTGAATCTTAAGTTACTTGCTGAGTCTATTGTGTAGACTCACTCTTGCTAAACATTTCAGGAAATTAGCAGCAGAGGAGCTAGCAAGATTTGAGGTGGAGTTGGACTAAGTGATTAAAGAATTGTAATTTATCCTTCATAGGATGTAATGCTACAATTGAAATTTGAATTTTGACCAAATGTACTTGGAGTCGCCTATGTATTTGGAAAATATTGCACTTATGTTATCTCTTGTTGAACTATGCAGACTGTGGTATGTGGATTTAAAAGTTGATGGAATAAGATTCATTTAAATTCTGTTGCATTATTCAATTCTATTTGTGTATATCTGAGTTCACTTGTTACTTGTTGGGGTATTCTCCCTTGTAGAAGCTTGCTCTCATCCGATGAGGGTTGGTATAACCGTACCGGGTGGAAGTGGGTCGTTGCACTTGGAGATAGAGAGAACTTGTACCATGTACGATGTATCATTAGCCATCCTCTTGTCAAGACACTAAAGATTATGAAACATAAGATATACCGTTATGTTCAAATAATCTCTTGAGCTATTGTCAAACCTTGAACTCAATGAATGATCATGTCGTTATTACTATGAGCTTGTTATTGAAAATCCATGGCCATAATATGTATATGTTTTGATCGGCACAACATGGAACTTTGGTCCATTTGACTAATGCATGTGCAATAAGGGCCCTATCTTGTCTTGTGGAGGAGCGCCCCATCGTACTTATTAACTTCGGAAGTATGGACTTGTGTGCTTGGCATGGCACTAGTATGTGTGCAAGATTTGTGTGAATGTGCCTTCGTTGGATATGATAAGTTTGATATGATACATTGGATCATGTGAATATGTGATATCCGTGTGAATATGGTGAATCCTTGTGGTACGATATTATTTTTTGAATTACCTATCCAATGCATATGAGGGTCAGTATTTGCTTCGTTATGATGTCGGTGCTATTCTGTGGCTTATTTATCAGCCTGAAGAGGCCATAACAATATTTTCTCTCTCTAGATTTTAGTGAGAGAGGCTCTGGGGTTTTCGGTTGCAGGCGCCTACTGGGGGCCGGCCACTGGCCTGGGGCCGGTGGTGTTCTTATGTGGCTTGGTTTATGGCATCTCCTGCAGTGGATGGAGAGGCTATTCAAGGCTTGGCGATTGGAGGATCCTTATCAAGGCGGCGCTCCTATGCTCAAATAATAGCTGAATCAAAGCCACCTCCTACAGTGCCTATAGGCATCAAGCCTCCTAGTTTTACAAATTTTGGAGAGCCGACGGTATTCTTCTCAAGGGAAGAGGTACGTAAATCCATAGTACCCTTAACTTGGCTGTCATTGTTAGATGCGCTTATGGCATAAGCTCCATCCCAGATCTTAAAAGTTGTATGTCTCAAAGGTTGGAACTCAAGGAGGATTTCATTGTTAGTGTCCTTAACCATAGACATTACTCTTGCGGTTTGAGGATAAGGAAGACTTTTTGAAGGTTATCTTGAGGAGGAGCCTATATATCAAAGGTCTCTTATACCGATTTTTTAAGAGGGATGCACAGTTTGATTTTAATGCAGATCCGATAGTCATGCCAATCTGGGTAGGTTTTCCAATGCTCCCAGTTAACTACTACTACCAAGACTTCTTAAGATCCATTGCTGGGAACCTGGGTCAAGTCCTGAGAATTTATGAGCCTACCTTGGCCCTCACCCAGAACCAGGAAGCCTTTGTTTGTGTGGAACTGGTATTGAAAATCCTAGACCTAGAAGGATATGGATAGGCTGTGGGCAGGAGGGTTTTGGCAAAAAAATTAATTATTACATGGTTCCTGCAGTGTGTAACTTTTGTCATAAGCTTGGGCATGCAGAGTTGGAGTGTAACAAGAAGTCCAAGGATTCGGATGTGACAGATATTCCTCAGAAGAAGTAGATTGTTCAGGAAAGGAAGCTGGATGATAATGTAAATATAAAAAAATCTTGGCGTCAGAAGGAGGTTCGTGGGGATCATATTGCTCCCCTGATGGCTAATAGTTTTGCTCCGTTGATGGAAAGTGATCCTCCTGTGGAGGTATCTAAGGGTCCTTCTTTCGAGCGCTTTGATCCAGGCCCTCAGGCCCTGGGGGTTCAGGAGGGAAATGTTCGAATCCAAGACTTGCATGGAAAGCAGGAAGCTTTGTTAGTGGAGCAGTTGGAATTTGATGGCCTTTCAGTGGGGGCCCAGGTTACTGGTTTGCAGGGGGTTCAGGAAGAGGCAGATCTGCTCCAACCCACGTTGCATGGTGTCACGCCCCGATATTTAGCAGCGGAATAAATACCGGGGGACGTGAACGATACAAACCGGCGTATCACAGTTAAATAGCACAAAGTCACAGTTGAATATAATAACACATTCTAGACTATAATATGGTCACCAAAAATATACTTTATTTCATTCCATTCAACTAGATACAACCTCACATAAGAAGAATCGACTGAAAATGTTATTAATCACATAACAACATTTCTCTAATACATCGTCTACTAAAATTTCTATTTCTAAGCTAACAACTATTCATATGATGGGTGCTCGTCACTCTTGCCCTGTCCCATCTGACTCCACTGGTTCCTCATCACTACCTGAAAAAGGGTAGGATGATAGGGGTGAGCGAACTAGCTCAATAGGATTTACATCTCAAAAACGTGCGGCACTAATATACATGATTAACATTTTACATAGGCAGATATGCACATGAATATGATGACAATGCATGCTTTTCTAACAAGTTGAACAAAGGAATAGAATGGATAACATATCAAATCAAATGTCGAATTGCATATACAATGGACAAATATTCAAGAGTAGAATCATATCAAAAGAGACTGGCCATATTCAGACAAATATCATGCTTTCACATGATCAGACGTATCATATCAAATCTTATCATCAGATCAAATCAAACTTATCATATCAAACGAAGGCACAATTTTCACAACTCTTGCTTATTTGTTTGTGCTATGCCAAGCACCAGAAGTCCATACTCCCTCGGTTAATAAGTACGTTGGGGTGCTCCTCCCCAGGACCGGACCAGGCCCTTTTTTTTTTGCACAGGCATTGGATCAAATGGACCGAAGTCCCAAATTGATCAAATGAAAGCAGATTAAATCAAACTCTAATGCCTCCCCGGCAACGGCGCCAAGATGAACGCGCGACATTGTTGACTGTGCATCTTCGTTGTCCAGAGTTCTTCGCACACGTCAAAATGCGCAGTTCCTCTAAACTGTCTCACAAACATAAAATTACAAAGATGAACTAGCATAGTAGTGAGAACAGGTCATATCCACGAAGAGGCTGAATAAGCTTGAATTAAACTACTTTGACTTGAAATCATTCTAGCAGACACTCTTTCACCAAAATAATATTCTATTAAGTTCAATTGTGTAAACAACACCAATCAAATCCCTCACACTTGACATGTCAACCTTAATAGAATAACAAGCAGAATTGAAATGAAAGAGAATTGATATCAATGTACCCTCATAATTGAGGGATCAAACAAGTAGACAGAAATCTGAAATAGAAATTAAACTAAGATTGCACAACGATGTAACTCTAATTCTAAAATGATTTAAAATTTAAGGAAATGAGAAGGTGACAGAGCAAGAAATCTCAAAAGAACATTATCAAACCAATGTAGCCATGTACCCTTATAGCTCAGGGGATGAACAGTCATAACTCTCCACAAACACCGGATCACTACTCTCAAAAACAAATGCTGAACAAGAACATATGCTGAACCAGAAACCTCCTCACAAAACAACAGAACCAGAAGAAAGAAAAAACTCCCAACAATAGCACCAGCCAACCCCTTCACAGCAGAAGTAAAACCCTCCCCAGTCTGAACTCCGGATGAACACAAAAGAAGAAAGAAAAAAAATGCTTTAAAATCCCAAAATTCCGAACTCCGATTCCCTCATGCTTACGGAAAGAAAACTAAAAAACAAGTAGACTCCCAACCCCTTACAATAAAGAAAAACTCTAAAAAAAAACTGAACCAAAAACACATTGGAATTCTAAACTAGAACTTCCCCAAAAAAAAAAATACTGAACCTCTCAACGTTGCAGAACCTTCACAGCAAACCATCTCCCAATAGCAAGACTCCCGGATGTCGAACCTCCCAGAAATCTGAACTATCACAGACGCTCCTGACAACAGCAAAACCTTCTCAAATGCTGGACTGCAAAACCCTCTGGAATCCTCCTCCCAGCAGTAAACAACAGCAGAAGAGAAGAATAGAAGCCTTTGGTCCTCTCACTCGGCAGATCACACAGCGAAAGGATTCAAATGCCCACCTCTACTCACAGCAAAAATTACGATCCAATAGTTGAATAGCTAAACTCCTCTCTCAGCAGATAGAACAACCGAATATGCAGCAACCCCTCGAATCTGATCTCTCTACCTAGCACAAAAGAAGGCAGATTCACAGAACTGTAATAAACACCATAAGATTGAGGTTTGGAAAACAAAATACTTTGGAAAACAAATACTGGACAAATTCATCCTCAAAAATTACACAGAACAATTGAACTAGAAAATTGCACAGAACAATTGAACTAAGCAAATTGCACGGAAGAATGGAAGAATAGTTAGAGAACAAAGATCCTAAGAACGCCAACCCTTCTCCCTTACTGCTTACAAAAGAAATAAAATTAAAACTCCAAAAACCCCTGCTCCAGCCCGCACAAGCACAGAAGAAAACCCAATAATCTTGAACCAAAACCCTCATAACTCTCACAGCTCTGCGGAAAAGAAAAATTACAGAAGTAAAAATGGCAAGAAATTAAACTCAAATCTGAACCAGCGAACCCCTCGGAGAAGAGGATTTGGGGTCCTTTTATAGGCTCTCGGGCCTTCTGGCGAGTTCCTCTGTAGCATCCTGCACAGCCACCAGCTTCGGCCACCTCAGCAGATCCGCACGCCATCGCCAGCTCAGCCGCCAGGTCGCCATCTGCCTGAGCCCCACAGCAGCGCACAAGCTTCCCGCCTCCACCTCATGGCCCTGACCGCACCGAGGCTCAGCACCATCGTGCACAAACCGCCCCAGATCTGCACAGCTGCTGCCGTGCATGGGCTCCCTCCAGCTCTAGCTCGCCTCCGCCAGCGCCAGCTGCACAACACCAGGAGCGCACAGCGCCAACCGCCTTCAGCCCCTGCCAGGATTGGTCTGCACCGCTGCAGCGCACTGCCTTCACTGCGCCTGCTGCTGCTCTGCACCGGATCCGCCTGCATCGCGCCCCCATCTGGTTCACCTGGGCGCTGGCCGCCCAGGCCCTGCATCGCCCAGATCAGCTTCCATCGCCACGCACAGGGGCGCCTCTCGTACACAGCAGCCCTCCATCGCCTGAGCGCACAGGAGCTCCATCGCACCAGCCGCCTTGCCCTCTCCATCACACCCCATTCGCAGTAGTGCGCCAGTAGGGCTCCTTCTGGAGTCTTCTTCCAGGCTTCTAGCTGGGAAATATAGAAAGGTTAAAGGAGTTAAATGGGGTATGTGGCAAGTGAGGGAAAGAAGATATGTAATGGATTTATGAGGGGTATGTGTCATTATGGGATTGAGAGTAATTTATTTGTTTATTTATAAGGTGAGGTGGGTTATGTAAGATGTTGATTTATTAATGTTTGTAGGAATTAAAAGATACTTACAAGAATCAAAGATTTATGTACAATGTATTTACAAAGAAAACCCTTTATAGTCAAACTATTAAAAACATGCATTGACTTTATTAAATGAACATTTTAACTATGTGTTCTATCCAAAACTTTAACTAAAGTGCTCAAAATTTTTATTTTTGGATGACATGGAAATTAAAATCAAATTGTATGTTATTTATAGACAACTGAAGTCTAAAATTACTATATGCATGAAATTTAACCCGAATAATTGTGCAGTTATCACTCCCCCCTACTTAAATGTTGCTAGTCCCTTAGCAACGAAAATTACTCCAAATGTAGGACTAGAAGATACAATGTCTCATGCTAAACAACCATCATGTAAAATATTAATGTAGAGATATGTCTTTCCTAATTGTAAAGGCTTATGGCAAGAAATTAGTGCACGAGTGGTAGCTCACTTAAGAGTTCACATCAGCCCTCCTGGAGCTCCTCTATCTCAGCTAGTATTTGAGATTAGATTAATTCGAGGGAGAAGAAAAGAATTGTGGAATAAGATCCTTGCTCAGTCAGATCTGGTTGTTTCTCTCAGTTCCATTCTGCCCAACTTCCTTGAGGATTATTTTTTTCTGAGCTGAGGACTTTTGTCCCTTTATTTCACTTTGTGCATTCAGAATTTTTTTTTTTTCATCCACAATGCTGCACAACCCATCACTTTTCAAGAGTATCAAGTCCAACTTTACTCAGATCCGGGGCATTTTTCATGGATATATTTTGCTTTTGCTTTTGCTTTTGATTTTTCTTTTTTTTCCTCTTTACGGAAGGATGAACAGTCAGGTCCTTGATCACACGCCTTCACTTCCTTCACAATTCACTTAAGGGGAAAGGAAAAACCAACCGCCTCTCTCTTACTAGCTTTAACATATTTTCTACATTCGGGTTAGCTAGTCTAAGTGGCTGTGTAGTGTGTGTATGAAACTTCCTGCCATAAATCCTTACATAAGGTAGACAGGTAATATATGTAATCCTTTATTAGAGGCTATCTGACATGGATGATTTCAAAGGATTGTGACAACCACAAAATTTTAATGGTTAAAGATCATACACCTAGTCTGCGTAGCGCAATGCCACGCATTTTTATTCTAAGATGAAACATAGTGAAAATTTGTTTTTATTTGCATATGTACAAGCTAAAAGAAAGAAAATGAAACAATGGTGGGGACTATGAATGCATGCTTATTCTACCTCTCCCCCCTACTTATTTGCAAGAAAGAAAAGCAAGATAGAGAATTACCTGATAAAGAAAATCTGTACACTTGGGTTGCCTCCCAAGAAGCGCTAAGTTTATCGTCTTCAGCCAGACGCAATTAGGCTTCATTTGGCTCAGCTAGCTTGGTAGAATCCATTTTTACAGAAGATGGGCTTCCAAGAAATGTTTTAACCTCTGCCCATTAACAGTGAATGATTGTCCCGATTTAGGGTCAAGAATGATGACAGCGCCATTGTCGTAAGCTTTAACAACAGTGTAAGGACCATCCCATCGGGACTTCAATTTTCCAGAAACAGACGAAGTCTAGAATTAAACAACCAAACCTTATCATGCACTTGAAAAGTTTCTATGAATGTGTTTATCATGGAATGCTTTGGCCTTGGCTTTATAAATCTTGGAACTTTCATAGGCTTCGTTTCTGAGCTCTTCTAGTTCATTCAGATGCAGGGTCCTTTGTTGACCAGCTTGGGCTAAATCAAGATTTAGCTGTTTAATAGCCCAATAGGCTCTATGCTCAAGTTCTACCGGCAAATGACAAGATTTTCCAAAAACAAGCCGGTAAGGGGACATTCCAGTGGGAGTTTTGAAAGCAGTTCGGTAGGCCCACAATGCATCATCTAATCTTTCTGACCAGTCTTTTCTATCAGGCCTAACCGTCTTCTGAAGAATGTTCTTAATCTCCCTGTTTGATACTTCCACTTGGCCACTAGTTTGCGGATGGTAAGGTGTTGCTATCTTATGGGTGATCCCATACTTCCTTAGGAGGGTCGTAAACTGAGTGTTAATGAAATGAGGTCCTCCATCACTAATGATTGCTTTGGGCCACCCAAATCTAGAAAAGATGTTTTTCTGAACAAATTTGATAACCACCTTATGATCATTGGTCTTTGTGGCAATGGCCTCTATCCATTTGGACACATAATCAACAGCAACTAGAATGTATGTGTATCCAAAGGACGGTGGAAAAGGTCCCATAAAGTCTATTCGCCAAACATCGAAAATTTCCACAACCAGAATGGGATTAAGAGGCATCATATCCTTCTTAGAAATATTTCCCATGGTTTGACATCTAGGACAGGCCTTACAAAATTGGTGAGCATCCTTAAACAATGTGGGCCAATAGAAACCAGAGTCTAAGACCTTAACAGCGGTCTTCTTTCCTGAAAATGTCCTCCACAAGCAAGAGAATGGCAAAATTGAGGACACTTTGATGCTCACTCTTAGGGACACATCTTCTTATCACTTGGTCTGGTCCTATGAAAAATAGCTCCGGATCCTCCCAAATAAAATACTTGTCCGAGTAAAGAATCTCTCTCTTTCATTTTTGGTCCAATCCCCAGGTACTCGTCCAATGACCTTATAATTCACAATGTGAGCATACCATGGAGATGAAACATTAGAGACAGCTAAAATGTGCTCATCGGGAAAGCATCTCTAATAGGCATAGAGTCCGGGGCAATAATTCTAGACAAATGGTCAGCTACCACATTCTTAGACCCTTTCTTATCATGAATTTCCAAATCAAACTCCTGTAATAAAAGGATCCATCTGATCAACCTAGGCTTGGCATCCTTTTTGGCAAGCAAATGCCTCAAGGTAGCATGGTTAGTGAAAACAATGATTTTAGCTCCTAAAAGGTAAGATCTAAACTTCTCTAAGGCAAAGACAATAGCTAGGAGCTCTTTCTCAGTGGTTGTGTATCGAATCTGAGTGTCATTCAATGTTTTGCTTGCATAATAAATCACTACAGATCCTTTATCAATTTTCTGTCCCAAAATGGCACCTACAGCAAAGTCTGAAGCATCACACATTATCTCAAATGGTAATGACCAGTCTGGAGATTGTAGAATTGGAGCTTTGGTCAAAATGTCTTTTAAGTCCTCAAAAGATTTATGACAAGCTTCGTCAAAAATGAAAGGAGTGTCTTTCAATAAAGAAGTCAATGGCCTTGCAATTTTGGAAAAGTCTTTGATGAACCTCCTATAGAATCCAGCATGACCAAGGAAGCATCTAATTGTTTGACAGAGTTGGGAGGCGGTAATTCGGAGATGAGATTACCTTGTCTTTATCTACCTCTATCCCTCCTCTGAGACAATATGCCCTAAGACAATCCCCTCCTTAACCATGAAGTGGCTCTTTTCTCAACTTAAGACAAGATTGACATTAAGCATCTTTTCAGCACTTCGGTCAAATGGTCGAGGCACGAATCAAAGTCATTTCCAAACACAGAGAAATCATCCATAAAGACTTCTAAGTAGTCCCCAACCATGTCTGAGAAAATAGACAGCATGCAACTTTGAAAAGTTGCAGGGGCATTGCACAGCCCGAAGGGCATGCGTCTAAAGGCAAAGGTTCCAAATGGACATGTGAAAGTGGTATTTTCTGGTCCTCAGGGTGAATAGCCACTTGGTTATACCCTGATATCCATCAAGGAAACAAAAGAATTTTTGGCCTGCAAGTTCTCTAAGATTTGGTCAATGAAAGGCAAGGGGAAATGGTCTTACTTGGTCATCGCATTCAATTTGCAATAGTCAATGCACACTCTCCATCCTGTAGCCAGCCTAGTGGGAATGAGCTCACCCTTTTCCATTTGAATCACAGTCAGTCCTGACTTTTTAGGCACAACTTGAGTTGGAGTAATCCACTGGCTATCAGAGATGGGATAAATGAATTCTGCATCCACCATTTAACAATCTCTTTCTTAACAACTTCTTTCATGTTGGGATTAAGTCTTCTTTGCATTTCTATTGAACTTTTAGCATTTTCTTCCAAGTATATGCGATGTGTGCACACTGAAGGACTTATCCCTCTCAAATCATCAATTGTCCAACCTATAGCTTTCTTATGACTCTTCAAAATTTCAATCAATTTCTTCTCCTGCCCTTCCTCAAGATCACTAGCAATTATGATGGGCCAAGTCTCGTTCTCTCCAAGAAAGATGTACTTTAAATTAGCAGAGAGTGGTTTTAGCTCAACCTTAGGAGGACACTCAGATGGAATTGATGGATCACTATCCTGAAATAAAGAGTTAAATTGTCCTTCCTCTCCCTCAAACCCTAGAGCACAGGGTTGGTCTACCATTTCTTCCACGCAAGATTCTTCAAGGTATCTACCACTAGACAACTTTCTCCTAGGTCATGGTTCCTAGATGCCCTAAAAATATTGATACTAACCCGCCTATCTCCAAATGATATATCCATCATCCCGGTAGCACAGTCAATATTGGCTCTAGCTGTGGCCAAAAAAGGTCTACCAAGGATAATGGTGGACTGAGTCAAATCTTGAGGAGTGTTCATGTCCAAAATGATGAAATCGGCCGGGAAGTAACAATCGTTAATTCTCACAATAACATCTTCAACTAAGCCTTTAGGAGTGGTGACAGAGCGATCGGCTAGTTGAAGGACAACAAAAGTGGGTTTCAACTCTCCTAGCTTGAATTTCTCAAAAATGGCGGAAGGTAGGAGATTGACACTGGCTCCCAAATCTAAAAGGCCGCTCTCAAATGTGACTCCACCGATGGTGCAAGGAATTAGTGGAGTGCCTAGATCTTTGAGCTTTTTAGGGAGTTGATTTAAGACAATGGTACTCACAATTTCTGGAGGAATTATTGTTTCGTTTGTTTCTCACTTCACGTTTTGGAGTACACATTTCTTTTAGGAATTTGGCATAGGCAGGCACATGCTTGATGGCATCAAGCAGAGGAATGTTGATGTGAACTTGTTTATATAGTTCCAAGAGTTCTTCATTACCAGTGGATTTGTTTTGGATTTTGGCTTTAAAGCTTCAGGAAAAGGGACTCTTGGAATGTAACAGCTTGGGTCTTCACTCATCTTGATTTTGTCTAGAGGTTCTTCAATTATTTTCTCTTTTCCCTTGGAATTTTCTTTTTCAACATTTTCTTCACTCTCTTCTTCAATTTCAATTTCATTTTCATTTTATTTATCCTCATTTGACATGTGGGTGAGAATTGTTCTGATTCTTCCACTTCTTAAGGTAGACACAGTTTTTGCATTCTCTACTTGTGAGCCCCTAGCTTGGGCAGGAGGATGATCCTGTTGTATAGGTTGATTTTGATTTTGCGGAGCAGGAATGTTCTGGACAAAAGCTTGTTGTGGGTTTGGGGTGGAGGACCATTTGGTCTAGCAGGTGGTGGTCTGTACCCCTGAGCTTGATGTATTGTTGGTTCTGATAGAATCTAGGAGGGTTGTTTCTTAGGTTTGCTACAGCTTGACTTGGCAATTGCCCTACTTCCCTTCTTTGACATACATCAGCAATTTGAGACTCTATCCTTGCCAAATTTTGTTGAAAATTTTGGTTTTGAGTTTGATATTGTTTTTGTTGTTCTTGCATAGTTTGGCATAGAGTCGCCATCATGTTTTGGAGTTAGTTGATTCATTTTATCATCCCAATTAGGTTGAGGGGTGGTGGTTGATATGAAGGTTGTTGGAAATTTGTATGAGCAAATTGATTGGAATTTGACTTCCTTGGAATTGTGGAGGTTTTAAGTTAGAAGATTGGCCAAATCCCGAATTCTGATTGGGATGGATTGACCGTACATGGATTGCTTGAACGTAGGTTGAGAAACTTGTTCAGATTGATTCCAGGAAAAGTTCGGATGGTTCCTCCAACCAGGGTTGTATGTGTTAGAGTATGGATCATAGAAGGGTTTGTAGAAGCCTTGAGCAGCTTGGACTTGTTCCTGAATGAAAGGAGGTAATTGGGCAGGTGGGACAAGCATCGTGTGGGATGAGCTGGGCTAGCACACATAGCGCAAGTTTCAGATGGTTGAGAAAATTTAGGTGTGGTTTGCCCAGTCAAAGACAGTAATTGATCAAATTTTTGTTCCAACTTCTGCTCCAATCTCTAGTCAAGTCTAGCTAACATGTCTACCTTAGAGTCTGGTTCTCCTCTTCCTCTTACTTCTTACATCCTGCCTTCTTTACAGGTCCTAACGCTCTCTCATAAGAGTAGAGTGAGGCATGATTGATAGAATTTTCACTCAATGTTTCAAAAAGATTATATGCCGCTCGTCCTCGCTCTTAGTCATAAATGCTCCTCCACACGAAGCATCAACCATTTGCCTATTTGATTCAGTCAGTCCTTCATAAAAGGCTTGAACAATTTGCCACCTCGACAGACCATGGTAGGGGCATTTCCTAAGCAACTCCTTCAATCTCCCCATGATTCGTGCATAATTCTCCCGGGGTGTGGGAGAATCCAGTGATTGCTCTTCTCATTGTATTTGTTCGGCCAATCGGGTAAAATTTCTTTAAAAATTCCTGCTGCATTTCTGCCATGTTGTGATAGTTCTCCCTATGGTTCCCAACCAATGTTTATCCTTGTCTTTTAAGGAGAATGGAAATAGGGTCAACCTTAAGGCATTTTCAGTGAAGTTTTGGATCTCACAGTGGAACAAATCTCTATGAATTCATCTATATGCCTGTAAGGGTCTTCATTGGGATTGCCATAAAAGGATGGCAACATCTGAATGGTTCCAGGTTTGATCTCAAAATGATTTGCCAGAATTTCCGGCCTAATGCAAGTGGCAGGTTGATAGTCAGAAGGAATGAAGTATCCTTCATTTGTCTGGGTTGCAGCCTCTTCTACATTTCTAACAACTTGGTTTTGGTTTTGGTTGGCCATCCTATGAAAAAATCTTTCAATCTCGTCTATAGGTTGAGCCAATTCTAAGTTCTGGGAGCGTCTACCAAGCATGCACAGTGGAAAAAACCCTCTATTTAAGATTTTTGAATTTTTTTATATTTTTATTGATTTTTGAGTTTTTATGACAAACACAAACAATCAAACACTTTCAAAACAAATTAACCTAAACACTAAGTGTTCTTTGGACTTATGTTATTTTTTTTCTCAAAATCAGATTTATGCTTGCTTAAGTCCAATCCTAACTCTTCTTGTACGGCCAGGTAAGAGTGGAGTAGAGGGAGGCCCCCCTTGCTTTCGTAAGGACCCAATTAAGTAACCTCTAGCTCGCTTAAGCGTAAGCTTTTTCACCTCTAATCCTAGACACTAGACTTAAAAAGAAGTTTTGAATTCAAGAAGGATAAATCTAATGATGAACCCTAGGTCCAAGTCTACTGATTTATTAAAAGTTTAGGCAAATGCAAGAATGTGGAAATTTTGTGATTTTTGGGCAAAGGAAAGGGTGATGAAATCCCTCACCTTATCTTTTTATTCTAATGGGTGAAGCCCTTAAGCAGTCCCATTTAAAAATATGAAGTGCAACAATCAAGTTCAAACAAGAGGTTTGTCTAATGCTAAGTCTAATGCATGAAACGAGTGATGGAAGTCTTACCTTTCCCCGCACTCTTCAATGCAAGAAAAAGAAATGGAGTTCAAATGACTATTAAAATGATGAATGTCCTAAAGCAAGTGTTTCTAATCTTGAAAAATGAAATTTTTATTTACAAACAATCGGCTAACATGAAAGAGCGATTTGGAAATTTTTTAGATTTTAGATTTTTTAATTTTATTTGGTTTTTGAATTAAATGAAATGAAACTAAGAAAATATGAAGTGGTACTATAAACTAGTCTCAAACCACACAAACCACAAAGGGAGTCCAATTATTACATGCCAACTGAAAAGAAATCTCTGTACATGCACAGAGAGTACATCAAAACCTCACTACGAATTTCTCTCACACTCCCCTATCTAAAAGACTGAATTAAAAAGAAATGGGAAAAGAAATCAGCAAGCTCCTCCAATGGGCTTCAAATGCCAAGCTCAATCTCCAAGTTCCTCATGTGCAAATCTGAAATAAAAGCCCAACAACAAGTCAATAGAAGCCCAATGCAAATGAGATCAAATGAAAGCATATTAAATCAAACTCTAATGCCTCCCCGGCAACGACGCCAAGATGAACGCGCGACATTGTTGACTGTGCATCTTCATTGTCCAGAGTTCTTCGCACACGTCAAAATGCGCACTTCCTCTAAACTGTCTCACAAACATAAAATTACAAAGATGAACTAGCATAGTAGTGAGAACAGGTCATATCCACGGAGAGGCTGCAATAAGCTTGAATTAAACTACTTTGACTTGAAATCATTCTAGCAGACACTCTTTCACCAAAATAATATTGCATTAAGTTCAATTGTGTAAACAACACCAATCAATCCCTCACACTTGACATGTCAACCTTAATAGAATAACAAGCAGAATTGAAATGAAAGAGAATTGATATCAATGTACCCTCATAATTGAGGGATCAAACAAGTAGACAGAAATCTGAAATAGAAATTAAACTAAGATTGCACAACGATGTAACTCTAATTCTAAAATGATTTAAAATTTAAGGAAAGAGTAGGTTACAGAGCAAGATATCTCAAAAGAACATTATCAAACCAATGTAGCCATGTACCCCTATAGCTCAGGGGAATGAACAGTCATAACTCCACAAACACCGGATCACTACTCTCAAAAACAAATGCTGAACAAGAACATATGCTGAACCAGAAACCTCCTCACAAAACAACTGAACCAGAAGAAAAAAAACTCTCCCTCAATCGCACCAGCGAACCCCTTCACAGCAGAAGTAAAACCTCCCCAATCTGAACTCCGGATGAACACAGAAGAAGAAAGAAAAAAATTACTTTAAAATCCCAAAATGCCGAACTCTGATTCCCTCATGCTTACGGAAAGAAAACTAAAAACAAGCAGACTCCTAACCCCTTACAGTAAAGAAAAACTCTAAAAAAAAAACTGAACCAAAAACCCACTGGAATTCTAAACTGGAACTTCCCAAAAAAAAAATACTGAACCTCTCAACGTTGCAGAACCTTCACAACAGAACCATCTCCAATAGCAAGACTCCCGGATGTCGAACCTCCCAGAAATCTGAACTATCACAGACGCTCCTCACAGTAGCAAACCTTCTCAAATGCTGGACCGCAAAACCCACTGGAATCCTCCTCCCAGCAGTAAACAACAACAGAAGAGAAGAATAGAAGCCTTCGGTCCTCTCACTCGGCAGATCACACAGCAAAAGGATTCAAATGCCCACTCTGCTCATAGCAAAAATTAAGATCCCAATAGTTGAATAGCTAAACTCCTCTCTCAGTAGATAGAACAACCGAAGAGAAAAAAAAATCCAAAAAAATTATGCAGCAACCCCACGAATATGATCTCTCTACCTAGCACAGAAGAAGGCAAATTCACAAGAACTGAAATAAACGCCATAAGATTGAGTTTTGGAAAACAAAAGACTGGACAATTCATCCTCAAAAAATTGCACAGAACAATTGAACTAGAAAATTGCACAGAACAATTGAACTAAGCAAATTGCACGGAAGAATGGAAGAACAGTTAGAGAACAAGATCCTAAGAACGCAACCCTTCTCCCTTACTTCTTACAAAAGAAAGAAAATTAAAACTCCAAAAACCCCTGCTCCAGCCCACACAAGCACAGAAGAAAACCCAATAATCCTGAACCAAAACCCTCACAACTCTCACAGCTCTGCGGAAAAGAAAAATTACAGAAGTAAAAATGGCAAGAAATTAAATTCAAATCTGAACCAACGAACTCCTCGGAGAAGAGGACTTGGGGTCCTTTTATAGGCTCCCGGGCCTTCTGGCGAGTTCCTCTGTAGCATCCTGCGCAGCCACCAGCTTCGGCCACCTCAGCAGATCCGCACGCCATCGCCAGCTCAGCCGCCAGGTCGCCATCTGCCTAAGCCCCACAGCAGCGCACAAGCTTCCCGCCTCCACCTCATGGCCCTGACCGCACCGAGGCTCAGCACCATCGTGCACAAACCGCCCCAGATCTGCACAGCTGCTGCCGTGCACGGGCTCCCTCCAGCTCCAGCTCGCCTCCGCCAGCGCCAGCTGTACAGCACCAGGCGCGCACAGCGCCAACCGCCTTCAGCCGCTGCCAGGATCGGTCTGCACCGCTACAGCGCACCGCCTTCACCGCGCCTGCTGCTTCTCTGCACCGGATCCGCCTGCATCGCGCCCCCATCTGGTTCACCTGGGCGCTGGCCGCCCAGGCCCTGCACCGGCCAGATCAGCTTCCATCGCCATGCACAGGGGCGCCTCTCGTACACAGCAGCCCGCCATCGCCTGAGCGCACAGGAGCTCCATCGCACCAGCCGCCTTGCCCTCCTCCATCACACCCCATTCACAGCAGTGCGCCAGTAGGGCTCCTTCTGGAGTCTTCTTCCAGGCTTCCAGCTGGGAAATATAAGAAAGGTTAAAGGAGTTAAATGGGGTATGTGGCAAGTGAGGGAAAGAAGATATGTAATGGATTTATGAGGGGGTATGTGTCATTATGGGATTGAGAGTAATTTATTTGTTTATTTAATAAGGTGAGGTGGGTTATGTAAAATGTTGATTTATTAATGTTTGTAGGAATTAAAAGATACTTACAAGAATCAAAGATTTATGTACAATGTATTTACAAAGAAAAACCTTTATTAGTCAAACTATTAAAACAAGCATTGACTTTATTAATGAACATTTTAACTATGTGTTCTATCCAAAACTTTAACTAAAGTGCTCAAAAATTTTATTTTTGGATGACATGGAAATTAAAATCAAATTGTATGTTATTTACAGACAACTAAAGTCTAAAATTACTATATGCATGAAATTTAACCCGAATAATTGTGCAGTTATCAGTATGCAATTGACAAATGATTATTGAACACCGGGAAAACATAACACTATTGAAACTCATATGCAAATTATGACCTTAACACCTCTAACAAGTCCATACTAACACATTCATCCCTCATTCAAATCATATTCTTATCTTATCAATGACCATAAGCAAGATCACAAGATAATCCAATGGACATAAGATCAGTCACAAATTATACATTAGAATCATATTCATATCATTACTATTTTTCAATGGGTTGATTTATTTTTAGGTCCAGCATATATATAACATCATGCACATGATAGTGGACACCATGAAATGATCAGACTCAAAAGATCACAAGATAATCCAATGGACATAAGATCAGTCACAAATTATACATTAGAATCATATTCATATCATTACTATTTTTCAATGGGTTGATTTATTTTTAGGTCCATGCATACTATATAACATCATGCACATGATAGTGGACACCATGAAATGATCAGACTCAAAATATGCAAAATTTTTGTAAGAGTAGTGTCGACACTAGATCAAGTGGTGTCGACACAATACCTCAAGCACAAGACAAAATAGTGCAAATGGTCAAGTAGTGTCGACACTAGTTCAAGTAGTGTCGACACAGTGCTTTAAATACAAGGCAAAAAGGTCAGGTAGTGTCGACACAAGATCAGGTAGTGTCGACACTAGAGACAGCTCCCAGAACACCTTCTGGCCAAACTGGGACAGTGTGTTGACACTAGCCCAAGTAGTGTCGACACTAGAGGCCTTCCAGAACACCATCTAGGCTATTTTGGGACAGTGTGTCGACACTAGCCCAAGTAGTGTCGAGACTAATGCCCTTCCAGAACAAAACCTATAAGTCATGTGGAACCCGAAAACACATCTCATGTAGTGGTTTACTTACCCCACTTATAACTCTCTAACGAATGATATTTAGACAAAATGTTCAACACAAAAGATGACGAGGTCAACTAGTAGAAGAACTTTGATGTTGGGGTTTGGTCTAATTCAGTATCGAATCCAATAAAACATATGAATAACAGAAAGTCAAGTGTAGCCCGAAATCGCAGTATCATACAAAGACTTTCTTACCATGCTCATAACTCTCTAAAGAAAGACCTTTGGACAAAACATCCTACATAAAAGATGACCGTGACTACAATTAGAAGAACTTTTATGAAGGAAGTTTAGTCAATTTCGGTCTCGAATCACGTGCATAATACGAAGAATGGGAAAAGCCCTAACTGTGAGAGACTTCGGGAAAACTACGAATACACGACGTATACTCCATGAAATTGAGTCAAACCAAGTGCAAATGATCCTAGACTCAAAGATCTACATGCTGGTGTGGTCTTCTTAATCTTGACCTGAGAACACCTACCTTTATGAAGATCTAAGACCAGCCGATGTTCTGGACGCAACAGAGGATGAAGGGGATGAAGCTCCGGGTTCCCAGCTTTTCCTTCTCCTCAGAAGCTCTAGCCTGCCTCCAAATGACCCCAACTCGTTAAACCTTCCCCAAGAGTTGAGGACAAGTTCTTATAGATTTAGGTTGTAGTAAGAGTCCTAACGAGACTAGGAAAGGGCTACGAGTTCTATTTCTCAGTTTCCATAAAATCTGGGATTCTCTCACCAAAAAGAGGTAGCAAAGGTTTAGGAAACCACCAATGGTGTTGGGTTCGGTTTTAGATTACCATACATGACTAATCACCCTTATTTTAACCCTAAATTGCTCTATCTAATTATGGCATAATTACATACACGAATTTCTGGGTAATTCCCTGTCCCAGCTTATTTATATCCTTGGGCCAAATGTGCCCCATTGGTCTAGATCTTGTTAATGGGTCATTAACACATGGTATTGGAAGTCTCTCTAATATGTTTATTTAATTTATCCTCCTTTACTTCCAAAGTTTTTTTTTAAATCACTAAATTTTCGGGGTGTTACATCCTCCCCCACTAAAAAAAAATTGGTCCTCAAATTTACACGTATTGGTGTAGTTCGTACCTGAGAATAGTTCTGGGTGGTTTTTCTTCATTCTTTCCTCTGTTTCCAGGTGGCATTGGTAACTCCCTCTCGACTCCATTGGACCTTCACCACAGGTATGGTACGATTCCTGAGTCGTTGAATCTTTCGATCCAACAGTTTGATCGGCTTCTCTTCATAAGTCAGGTCCTCCCGAATCTCCAAGTCTTCATGGTTATCACATGGTCGGCATCGAATAAATACTTCCTCAGCATGGATATGTGGAACACATTATGCACGTTCGCCAATTGCGGAGGTAGTGCAAGTCTATACGCCACCTGACCAATCCTTTCCAGAATTTCAAATGGCCCTATGAATCTGGGACTTAGTTTTCCTTTGATCCCAAATCTTTGTATTCCCCTTGAAGGTGAGACCTTGAAGAAAACATGTTCGCCAACCTGAAATTCTAGTTCTCTCCTTCTTTTGTCTGCATAACTCTTCTGCCGGGATTGTGCTATCTTCAGACGTTCCCTGACAATCTGAACCTTTCTGACAGTCGCCTCAACTAAGTCGGGTCCAACCCATTGGTTCTCCCCAACCTCTTCCCAACAAAGGGGTGATCTGCAACTCCTGCCATATAAGGCTTCAAATGGAGCCATCTTGATACTTGCCTGATAGCTGTTGTTATATGCAAACTCCATCAGGTACAACTGATCATCCCATCGCCCTCTAAAATCTAGCACCAGAGCACGAAGCATATCTTCCACAATTTGATTGGTCCTTTCAGTTTGTCCATTAGTCTGAGGATGAAAGGCAGTACTAAAGTTTAGTTTAGTACCCATTGCTGCATGCAAACCCTTCCAGAAATGTGAAGTAAATCTAGGGTCCCAATCTGATATTATGCTAGATGGAACCCCATGCAATCTAACTACTTCCTTAACATATAGTGCAGCCAATACATCCACTGACCATGTACTCTTAATCGGCAAGAAGTGAGCTGATTAGTCAATCGGTCAACTATTACCCAAATTGCATCCATACCACCCCTAGTCTTGGGCAATCCCATGATAAAGTCCATACCGATGCTATCCCACTTCCATTCTGGGATTTCTAGTAGTAGCAGTCCACCCACTGTACGGAAATGCTCGGCCTTGACTTTCATGCATGTTAAACAGTACGATACGTGATCGGCCACATCCCTCTTCATGTTTGGCCACCAGTACGACCTTTTCAAGTCTTGGTACATCTTTGTTGCTCCAGGATGAATCGTGTACTTGGACTGGTGAGCTTCATTCAATACCTCTTCTTGAGCCCTCCATGATCAGGGACACATGTTCTACCTCGGAATAGTAATCTTCCTCAGCTGATAGTGTGAAGTCAGGTCTTTGTTCTAGCTTCTCCTTGATCTCAACTAAGAATGGATCCTCTCCCTGTTTCTCCTTGATTTCGGTCAGTAGATCGGATTGTATCTGGAGATTGGAGATCATTACTTGTTTTCCCTTCTTTCCCACGTCTATGTTCAAACTTGCAAATTGCTTCAGTAACTTCCATTCGCCCAGCATCATACTAGCTAGCATAGCTCCTGGTTGTCTACTTAGAGCGTCTGCCACTACATTGGCTTTCCCAGGGTGATACTGAATGGAAAAGTCAAAGTCCTTAAGGTACTCTAACCACCTTATTTGTCTCATGTTCAGCTCCTTCTGTGGGAAACAAGTATTTCAAACTCTTGTGGTCAGAAAAGACTTTAAATTGCTCCACCATAGATATAATGCCTCCAAATTTTCAAGGCGAATAGAACAGCTGCCAACTCCAGGTCATGAACCGGATAGTTCACTTCGTGGATCTTCAACTGTCTGGAGGCATAAGCTATTACCTTCCCTTGTTGCATAGGACGCACCCCAGTCCTGTTCTAGAAGCATCTGAATAAATTTCAAATCCTCCCTCTTCAGTGGGTAAGGCGAGGACAGGAGCAGTAGTCAGACCTTCTTCAAGTTTTTGAAACTTTCCTCACATTCATTGGTCCACACAAATGGGTTTTCCTTCCGGGTCAACTTGGTCAATGGCACTGCAATCTTTGAGAAATCCTTTATAAACCTTCGATAATACCCAGCTAATCCTAGAAAGCTCCTGATCTCAATGACGCTTATCGGCCTTTCCCATTTCAGCACAACCTCCACCTTTGATGGATCAACAGCGATACCATCTTTGGTTACCACATGTCCTAAAAAGGATACTTCCTCAAGCCAAAATTCACATTTACTTAGCTTGGCATATAATTTGTTCTCCCTTAAAATCTATAATGAGATCCTCAAATGCTCCTCATGCTCTTCCCTTGTCTTGGAATAGATTAATATATCATCGATGAATACCACCACAAATTTATCAAGATATGGGCGATAAATGCTATTCATCACTGCATGAAAACTGCAGGGGCATTTGTTAGTCCGAAGGGCATAACAATAAATTCATAATGCCCATACCTGCTTCAGAAGGTTGTCTTGTGAATGTCTTCTCCTTTGATCCTCAATTGATGATAACCGGATCTGAGATCTATTTTAGAGAAGTATCTAGCTCCAGAAATTGATCAAACAACTCATCAATCCTTGGCAGAGGGTATTTGTTCTTGATAGTTAACTGGTTTAGTTGTCTGTAATCTATGCATAGCCTCATCGACCCATCTTTCTTCTTGACGAAGAGGACAGGTGCACCCCATGTGATGTACTCGGTCAGATGAAACCCTTCTCTAACAGTTCTATCAGTTGCTCTTTTTATTCCTTCAGTTCTGCGGGGGACATTCTATATGGAGCCCTATATACTGGTGCTGCTCCAGGGACCAACTCGATGGTGAAATCGACTTCTCGCTTAGAGGGATTCCTGGCAAGTCTTCGGGGAAAACATCACCGTATTCACTGACAACATGGATGTCCTCAACTTTTACTTCATTCTTCGCGATGACCACAGCAGCAAGAAAGGCCATACAACCTTTCCTCATCATCCTTTTGGCTTGTAGTGCAAAGATAAGTGATAATCTCCTGCGGTATCTATCCCCTGTGAACACTAGTTTTGGGTACTGACTAAAGGTTACCCGACTTCTCCTGCAGTTGATACTAGCCCCATGTTCAGACATCCAGTCTGCTCCCAGTATCACATCATACCCTACCATGTCCATACATTTAAATTTGCTGGTAGGTTCTGAGTTTCAATCAACACTTCACTAGAGGGTATATGGTTTGTAAGATTGGTGCCAGGACCAATCGGGGTTGACACAACTATTCCGGATTCCATTGGGACGGTTTCACAGGTAGGGTATCAACAAATGTTTGAGATATAAAGGAATGCATAGCTCCCATATCAAAGAGAACATATGCGGGTCGGGAAAGAATAGTGAGTGTACCTTCCACGATACCTCCTTCTTCAGCAGCTTCCGGTTCCTAGATAGCTTGCAATCGGTCTTGCCTCCTCTGTCCATTCGGACGCTTATCCTGAGGAGCTTGTTCTTTCAGTATTGGGCAGTCCGAGATCCTATGGTCACGACTACCACAGCGCAGGCATCTCCCTTGCACTCTCCAGCACTGTTCAGACCGGTGACTAGCTTTGTCACAGTGTTTGCAACCTTTCTCCTGTTGCCACCACTATCTGCTTACCTAACTCCTTTGGCTTTTTCTCAGCTGGTTCATTTACTCCGCCACTGGGCCTTTTCTTCCCAATGGTCGGCTGGTACCTTCCTGTAGAAGACACTTGTTCCCTTTTCACGGGTCTTCCCATAATTCTTTCTGCAGTCTCCATGGCATCTTCCAATAACTGAGCCTTCTTTACCATGTTAGCATAAGTTTGAATGTCCATTGGTGCCAGTTGCGTGATGAACTGGGGCCTCAAGCCATTCAGAAAGCGTTTCGCCTTCATCCTTTCTGTCCCAATTAAGTGAACAGCATATCGGGATAGACGAGAGAATTGGGCCTCATACACAGCCACATTGAGTCCTCTCTGCTTCAAAGCCGCAAATTCGGCTGCTTTCCGTTCTTGAACCCTCTCAGAAAAGTACTTGGTGTTGAATTGTTCAAGAACTGAGCCCATGTTAGTTGCGGCCATTCAATGTTGCTTCTACCGAGTCCCACCAAGCCCTGGCATCCTTTTCCAATGGAAAGTCACCAGTAGTACTTTATTCTGGTCTGTGCATTGCATGACCCTGAATATCCTTTCAATTCCTTAACCCAGTGTTCAGCAACATCTGGGTCAGTACTCCCTTCAAACCTCGGCAAATCCATGTTCCGAAATTTCGATGGAGATCACCAGCTCCGCAGTTACCTCCACCCTGTGGGCTTGTAGGATAGCCTGAGTCAAGTTCTGTATTGTTCGTTGCATGTCCCTAGCCTGGGCACGTTAGCGGCCATTAAGGTAATAAGTACCTTCAAGATAATAATATGAGTCAGTCATTTAAAATATCACATGTTACTTCAATTCCCATGGCTCTACCCAAGCTCACATTAGGTACGACAGATTTCGACTCGGGTAATCTAGTTTCATTCTATGTTCTTATTCCCTTAGCCCTAAAGTTTAAGTCTCTGATACCAACTGTCACGCCCCGATATTTACCAGCGGAATAAATACCGGGGGACGTGAACGATACAAACCAACGTATCACAGTTGAATAGCATAGAGTCACAGTTGAATATAATAACACATTCTAGACTATAATATGGTCACCAAAAATATCTTTATTTCATTCCATTCAACTAGATACAACCTCACATAAGAAGAATCGACTGAAAAGGTTTATTAATCACATAACAACGTTTCTCTAATACATCATCTACTAAAATTCTATTTCTAAGCTGACAACTATTCATATGAGGGTGCTCGTCACTCTTGCCCTGTCCCATCTACTCCACTGGTTCCTCATCACTACCTGAAAAAGGGCAGGATGATAGGGGTGAGCGAACTAGCTCAGTAGGATTTACATCTCAATAAATGCGGCACTATATACATGATTAACATTTTACATAGGCAGATATGCACATGAATATGATGACAATGCATGCTTTTCTAACAAGTTGAACAAAGGAATAGAACAGATAACATATCAAATCAAATGTCGAATGCATATACAATGGACAAATATTTCAAGAGTAGATCATATCAAAAAGACTGGCCATATTCAAACAAATATCATGCGTTCACATGATCAGACGTATCATATCAAATCTTATCATATCAGATCAAATCAAACTTATCATATCAAACGAAGGCATAATTTTCACAACTCTTGCTTATGTTTGTGCTATGCCAAGCACCAGAAGTCCATACTCCCTCGGTAAAAGTACGTTGGGGTGCTCCTCCCAGGACCGGACCAGGCCTTTTTTTTTTGCACAGGCATTGGATCAAATGGACGAAGTCCCAAATTGTGCCGAACAAACATATTCACATTATGGCCACAGAGTTTCAATGACAAGCTCATAGTAAAGGAACATGATCATTCATAGAGTCAAGGTATGACAAATAGCTCAAGAGAACAAAAGGCAGGATACGACGTATCTATGTTTCATAATTCATTAATGTCTTGACATGAGAATGTTTTCTAAAGATAGATCATATGCAGAACATGTGCTCTCAATTTCCAAGAAGGGTGTGCCTATTCGTGCAAAAGTGTAAGTGACGAGTTACGGATCTTTCCTATCATGTATGCAATTGACAAATGATTATTTGAACACGGGAAAAACATAACACTATTGAAACTCATATGCAAATTATGACATTAACACCTCTAACAAGTCCATACTAACACGTATTCATCCCCTCATTCAAATCATATTATTATCTTATCAATTGACAATAAGCAAGATCACAAGATAATCCAATGGACATAAGATCAGTCACAAATTTACATTAGAATCATATTCATATCATTACTATTTTTCAATGGGTTGATTTATTTTAGGTCCATGCATACTATATAATATCACGCACATGATAGTGGACACCATGAAATGATCAGACCCAAAATATGTAAAATTTTTGTAAGAGTAGTGTCGACATAGATCAAGTGGTGTCGACACAATGCTTCAAGCACAAGACAAAATAGTGCAAACTGGTCAAGTAGTATCGACACTAGTTCAAGTAGTGTCGACACAGTGCTTCAAATACAAGGCAAAAAGGTCAGGTAGTGTCGACACAAGATCAGGTAGTGTCGACACTAGAGACAGCTCCCAGAACACCTTCTGGCCAAACTGGGACAGTGTGTCGACACTAGCCCAAGTAGTGTCGACACTAGAGGCCTTCCCAGAACACCATCTGGGCTGTTTTGGGACAGTGTGTCGACACTAGCCCAAGTAGTGTCGAGACTAATGCCCTTCCAGAACAAACCTATAAGTCATGTGGAACCCGAAAACACATCTCATGCAGTGGTTTACTTACTCCACTTATAACTCTCAACGAATGATATTTAGACAAAATATTCAACACAAAAGATGACGAGGTCAACTAGTAGAAGAACGTTTATGTTGGGGGTTTGGTGTAATTCAGTCTCTAATCCCAAGAAAACATATGAAGAACAGAATGTCAAGTGTAGCCCGAAATCGCAGTATCATACAAAGACTTTCTTACCATGCTCATAACTCTCTAACTAAAAACCTTTGGGCAAAATGTCCAACATAAAAGATGATTGTCACTACAAGTATAAGAACTTTAATTAAGGAAGTTTAGTCAATTTCGATCTCGAATCACATGCATAATACAAAGAACGGGGAAAACCCTAACTGTGCGAGATTTCGGGAAAACTATGAATACGACGTATACTCCATGAATAGAGTCAAACCAAGTGCAAATGACCTAGACTCAAAGATCTACATACTGGTGTTGGTCTTCTTTAATCTTGGCCTGAGAACACCTACTTTTATGAAGATCTAAGACCAGTCGATGTTCTGGACGCAATAGAGGATGAAGGGGATGAAGCTCCGGGTTCCCAGCTTTTCTCCTTCTCCTCAGAAGCTCTAGCCTGCTCCAAACGACCCCAACTCGTTGTTAAACCTTCCCCAAGAGTTTTAGGACGAGTTCTTATAGATTTAGGTGTAGTTAAGAGTCCTAACGAGACTAGGAAAGGGCTACGAGTTCTGTTTCTCAGTTTCCATAAAATCTGGGATTCTCTCACCAAAAAGAGGTAGCAAAGGTTTAGGAAACCACCCATTGGTGTTGGGTTCGGTTTGGCTTACCATACATGACTAATCACCCTTATTTTAACCCTAAATTTCCCTATCTAATTATGGCATAATTACATACACAAGTTTCTGGGTAATTCCCTGTCCCAGCTTATTTATATCCTTGGGCCAAATGTGCCCCATTGGTCCAGATCTTGTTAATGGGTTATTAAACATGGTATTGGAAGTCTCTCTAATATGTTTATTTAATTTATCCTCCTTTATTTCCAAAGTTTTTTTTTTTATCACTAAATTTCGGGGTGTTACACATGGATGCATGGTAATAATGTGGTGGTCGTTTGCATGGGTCAAAATCAGAAGCAGTTACAGTTAAGGTTCCTGCAGTGGGGAGAACGGAAGCCGGGGAAGTTCCGGTGATGGCTCCCGCCAGGGAAGAAGATGTCTTTCCGAAATCTGTATTTCCAATATTAAACCGCCAGATTCCATTCTTAACAAGGCTTCTATATTGGCGGATGCGGAGAATATATACATGCCTACTATGTCTAAAAACACAAAGGAGGGAAAGCATGAGAATTTGGGACCCAGGACTCGTTCTAAGGCGAAAGCTGATGTGGGCACTTCTTTGGGATATGTGTCCTCGTGAATCCATCCATATTATACTAGAATATCAGAGGTATAGCGAACTTAGCCTCTCGGCGTTCTCTTAAGTGAATTGTTCGGAATAATAGGGTGGATTTTCTTGCGATTGTTGAACCTATGGTTTCCATGGAACAGGCGACTTCTGTGTGGTCATATCTGCGTATGGATTCAGTTATTGGTAATTGTGGTGACAGTTACAAAATATGGGTCTTCTGGCGGAATTTTCCTTTCCAAATGGTAAATTGCTCAGAACAACACGTTACTATGGCGGTTGTGCAGGATGACAGGGTCCTCCTGTTTATAACAGTTGTATATGCTAGTTGCCATGCATATAGTAGACAGATCCTATTGATGATTTAATTAATTTTTCTAGTAATGTGGATGTTCCCTGGTTAGTGGGGGGGACTTCAACTGTATGTCCCTTCCATCGAGAAGAAAGGGTAGTTCTGTTACCTGCATGGCATGCTGGACTTCAATGCTTTATTTCGGGTGCATCTCTTATAGACGTGGGTTATAGTGGCTCCAAGTTCACTTGGTCTAATAATCGTATTGGGCAAGCTGCTGTTTCAGCTAGGTTGGATAGATTCCTCAGCAACTCTCACTGTGATGATAGGTACACTGGCATGAACGTAAAGCACCTCCCTAGAGGTCCGTCAGATCATGCTCCTCTTCTGGTTTCCTTCTCTCCTTCTTCAAGGTATCCTGCTAGGTTTACTTTTTTTTCCATGTGGACCTCCCATGAAACTTTTACAGATACTATCAAGGCTGTTTGGGATGCTCCCATTGGGTGGCACTACAACCCGTTTATAGTTCTCCATTTAAAACTGAAGGCGGTTAGAGGGGTCCTTCGTACCTGGAACAAGATGACCTTCGGAAACATCAATGATAATTTGCTTAATTATGAAGAGGAGGCTAGGGAAATGCAAGAAGCTTTGATGCTGATCCTTCTCCAGAGAATCGTTCTGCTATGGGTGCTGCTAATGCGAACTTGAGGAAAGCTATCAATTGCGTGGAACTTTCTAGGCCGAAAAAGCTCGCATGCAATGGTTGGACATGGTGACAAAAACACAGCTTTCTAACATGTTCTGGTCCAATGTAACAGGAAGCGGAATACTATATCTAGGTTTAGGTTGAGGGAGTTTGGAATGAGGACTAGGAGGTTCTTAAGCAGAACGCGGTTAATTACTTTATGTCTCTTCTTCAATCCTCGGATCATACCATTGATGAATCTCTCCTTCATGTCATTCCCACTATGTTTCGGAGGCCCAGAATCAGGAGCTTACTACTATACCTTCTAAGGAGGAGATCAAGGCGGTTGTTTTAGAGTTTGAATCCTAATAGTGCCCTAGTCCAGATGGTTTTACTGGCCATTTCTTTATTTCTTGTTGGGATATTATTCACCAGGAGGTTATTGCAGCAGTTATGAATTTTTTTAGGGCTTTCCACTGTCGAGAGGGGTCACTTCCTCTTTGATTGCACTGGTCCCCAAGACTGAGAACCCTAAGTCCTATGGAGACTTCAGACCGGTTAGTCTTTGCAACTTCTGTTACAAAATTGTATCTAGAATTCTGTGTGACCGGTTGATCAACATCCTTCCTTTGGTTATTTCTGAAGAGCAAGGCGCCTTTGTAAAAGGCAATATATTCTTGATATGTCTCACTTGCTAGACAACTTGTGAGAGACATTGGCAGGAAGGTTAGAGGGCATAACGTGGTGTTTAAGCTTGACATCAGGAAAGCCTATGACAGTGTGGAGTGGGATTTTCTTTTTTTGCAGTTCTTAACAATTTGGTTTTTTGCGCAGATTCATCTCTTATATTGGCATGTTGATTACTAATTGTTGTTTATCAATCCTATTCAATGGCTCTTCTACTGGTTATTTTCATTCTACCAGTGGTCTTAGACAAGGTGATCCTATTGCCCCAGCTCTCTTTATCATCATGGAGGAAGCTCTCAGTAGACGTATCACAAATCTGGTTCATACAGGACATCTGCATCCTTATCTGGGCCTAGAGTGTGCTCTCCTATTTCCACCTTCTTTTTGCATATGATACTCTTATTTTCCTGAATGGGGGGATTCACAATGTTAAGAGACTAATGGATTTCTTGGAAAATATTTGAACTCCTCAAGTCAGCTCATTAATCCTTCCAAAAGCTATTTCATAATATCTCACAAGGCGCCCACGCAGTTAACAGGATTAAAAGAGTGACTGGGTTCAAAGAGCAAAGTGTTCCATTGTTTACCTGGGTGTTTCCTTGAGACCAGGTAGGCTTCTTGCCTCTGATTCAAGCCACTTATTGAGAAGGTTAATAGTAAGTTGGCTTCCTGGAAGCCTAGACTCATTTCACAGGCTGGTAGAGTCACGCTTATTACTCAGTGTTTTAGCTTCCCTCCCAGTTTATCTGGTCGCTTCTTCCTCCACCCCGAGTAGTATTTTGCGTTACATTGATAAAAGTTCTGCAGCTTTTTTCTGGAATGGTTCCGAGGGTGCTTCGACGCCATTGGGTGGCCTGGTCCACCATCCAACGCCTTATTGCTGAAGGTCGACTGGGTGTTCGTAGCATCAAGCAGGTGCATGTTGCTCTGGCTGTTCAATCACTATGGAATATCCAACATGGTTCCTCCTACTGGGCTTTGTATGCTACAAGACGTTATCTTACTGGCAGATATGTCATCTTCCAGGCATGTCTTCTAAAATTCGGGATGTTGCTCATCAAGTTATTCAGGAAATACTAGATAGATTCTTGGGAGAGGCAGTGATATTGATTTCTTATCTGATATCTGGCTTGGTGATAGGTTGCTTTCTGAGATGCTCAGCGCCTCTTATGATGGAGGGAGGATTGGTTTGCAAGAGGTCATTAATAATGCTCAACATCCTATTAGATCTCTTCTGCCTAGTGGGATTCTTCAGGGGGTAGTTCTTAATGAGATGGAGGATAAGTGTGTCTGGGGGGACCTCTCAGGATGGTTGCTTCTCCTCTAAATCAGCCTACAATCTGGTTAGATCTGTAGGTGTGAAGCGACCTGCTCTTACTAAAATCTGGCATAGTTCCTTTTACAGGAGAGATTCCTTATTCTGCTAGAAAAATTATGAATAAAGTTTCCCTGTGGACCAAAGGATCGCCGAAAATGGTATTCAGCTTGCTTCCCGTTGCTCTTGTTGCAGGAGTCCGACCTATGAGGATTATAATCATTTATTATTCTTGGTGATCTGGCTGCCTCCCTGTGGAACTGGTTCTATCCTCTTATAAGTCCCAAGATCAACCTTCACAGACAAAGCACGGCTAGAGTGTGGAGTTTTTTGTTAGTCACTAATGTTCCTCTCCTTTTGGATCGTTTCTCTCTCACTGCCTTTTTGTTATGCTTTGGGAGATATGGAAGGGGAGATGCTCGGCCAGGTTTGAATCAAAGAGGCCTTCAGTAGGGGTGGTGATTAATATATCAAATTCATGATATCCAATTCTCTTGCTAAAGTGCAATTTAAGGTGGTGCCTTTATCTCATGAGTTGCAGGTTGTCCAGTAGTTTGGTTTTTTCCTAATGTCTCCACTAAACAACTCAAGCTTATTCGTTGGATCCTCCAATTATAGATTTGTGTTTGAATGTGAATGGAGCTAGCAAGGGTAATCGGGTGACTGTGGGGGTGGCGGTTGTATACGTGACAAGCAGGGTGCAATGAGGGTGGCTTTGCCCACTACTATGGCAATGGTAATAGTAGTTGCTGAAATTAGAGCTTTGTGTGATGGTATTCGCTTGGCTGATTTCCTGGGCTTCGGTTATCTATTATAACACAGACTCTATTGTTTTGGTCAATTCTCTCAAGGCTGGAAGATGCCCTTCATGGCAAGCATATCACTGGTGGCGGAAGCTAGTGCTTTGATAAATAGAAATTCTTAACGGTTAGTCATGTATACCGGGAGACTAACCAGGTGGCAGATACTTTGGCGAATTATGGATGTCAATCCAGGAGAACAAGGTCTTTTGGGGGTCTAGCAGCGTCCCTACAAGTGTAAAGGTCTATTGTTTTAGATAAAATCGGTCTCTTCCATGTTAGATTATTTTGATCGGTTCTTACTGTTGTACTTTTTGTCCTTATTATATATCCCTAGCCCAGGTACTTCTCTAGTAGAGTGAGAACATTCTCCCCCCTCTGGGGGAGGGTGCACTCTCCTAGATTAAGTCCCTAAGGACCGCTTTAACTCAAAAAAAAAAAAAGATGTCGGTGCTATTCAGCCGTTTTACTTGTTAAAATGCATGCATGTGTAGTCATCATGTTCTTGTTAAGATCCTGCATAATTAATATGCTAATCATGTTTATTAGTGCCCACACATTGAAATGTAAATCCTACTGGGCTAGTTACTCACCCTATCATCCTATACATTTCAGGTAGTGATGAGGACTTCGTGGACACTGAAGGGGTAGGGCATGAGTGAAGAGCACTATGTGATAAGCCTTGGCTTGTTGGTGGTGATTTCAGCAGCATGTACTCTATTGAAAGGTTGCGGAATTCCCTATATGGTAATCTAGAAGGGGTGGGTTGAATAGATTACTATCTATTAAAATTTAATACAACCCTGTTAATCACAACACAGACTTTCTGAATTTGTAATAGAATCAAAGTAAGACTTAGATGTGTGTTGGTGATGTGTAGATGAAAGAGTATCTATCTAACGTGTGTAGAGACAACGTGCCTATCAACCATCTATGTAGAAACGTTCAAACCACAAGACACGAAGATATACGTGGTTCGGAGTACACAACTTGTGTATCCTACGTCCACGGTCCACACACACACGCAGAGCAAACTGCTTACGAGCTAGTTCGGTGACTACAACTCACACACACGTGTTATCTGATGTGCACCCATGATTAGAACAACACACACACGTGAATCAAGCACAAGGGCTGCTTGAGACACACCCACACACACATATGATAGAAGAAAGAAAGTAGAAAGAGTTCTGAGTGGAAGGGATGAATCCTGATTGAGAACTCTTCTTGGGAATGTCTGAATGGAGTTCAAACTTCGTCTTGATGGCTTTAGATCGATGGAGAAGCTTGAATCCACGACGTTCTATCTTCAGTACTTCTGGATCAATGGATCTTTCTATCTCTGAGTAGCAGTTTGAAGCAGAGCAGCAACAACACCTCTTGGTCTTGGACTTGCTTTAGGGTTTTGGTGGTGGCTGCTTCTGTACGAGATTTGCTTCAAAATAGTTGCTTATATAGTGGTGTTTACATATGGAGAGACGTGGGAGTTGGAAACACCATCTTTGGTAACTTGGAAGATTCTGTATCTGAAGAATCTCTGCGTCTGTCGACAGGCCTTCATCATCTGTCGACAGATAGCAACAGTTTTGCAAAACACAGAAGTCTGGGATTTCGGTTGGCAGTTTCCTGAGTGCATCTGTCGACAGCCGACTGGGCATCTGTCGACAGATGGCTGTTTCCTGAACTTGGTGTTTTCTGCCTGTTCACATCTGTCGACAGGCACCTTGGAATCTGTCGACAGATGACATATTTCAGTGCTTTTGTGATCTTTTTCTCTTGTTTTGTGATAGCTTGGCTGTATGCATTCATACCTGCATGATCAAACATGTATAGTGAGATTTATGAATACATGAACGACCAAATATTGCATCAAGTTATTTGTCATGTATCAAACCTCAATTAAGATTGTTCATCATCAAAAACATGTTCTTATAAACATTAGAATGAAAACCCAACATTCTCCCCAATTTTGATGATGATAAAAATATTCAATTAGCGCACAATTGAGGTTCTCCCCCTTTTGACAACATCAAAAAGTACGCACAACAGTCACACATGTAGATAGCAGAGAACTGTGAATTCATGAATATGATATGAAGCATACACAGGACAAAGAGTGTTGACTGAAGAGACAGAGAGGAGAGGAAAGGAGGGAGATTTGGTGGTATAGAGAGAGGAGGGGTCGAGGGTTGCCTTTTTAAATAGATGGGGATGAAGTTTGAAAGGCTAGGGTCCCATCAAATTAGCCCCAAACGGCGTGCCCGTCGAACTTCCCAAATTCGGGATGGCGCCGGCTGTCAATAGACGCCTTGAGGCCTGTCGACAGGCACACAAAGAAAGTGTGCCAGATGGGAATTTGTGTGAAGTTTGAACTGGATCTTCTGAGCAGTGTATATCCATGGTGTATATAAGGTGTAAAAAGGATGAACACACGTTTGAACCTATCATATGCACCGATATTAAAGCCATTTCATTGTCCTAAATGGTTTAAACATAATACTCAAGGAGTTTCAAGTTAGAGCATTAAGAGAACATCTTACCGACATTTAGAAAAGACACCGTAACCCTTCTTGGATTAAGGACATTATAGAACAACACTATCCCTAGTTATGATGATCAAATGATGATTGAAGTGAATGTCTATATTTCTTGATAATCAAAAACACCAATGACCCCGGATGTATCATACAGTGGAGGCTTCACTCTATTTCTCTTTTACTTTGTGTACAATGAAGAATGCAATGGGAAAAGTGGTAATTAAGAGAACTTCACACCTTTTGACGTGAGGATAGACATGACGAGTGCCCGTACCCCCAGTTACTTAGTGGAAGTGTCCATCATACCGTTGTATAGAGATGATGAGGTAGCTTTTTGATGCGAGGGCAGACATTTGTGATGCCCCTCCCCGATTACTCTCAGCAAGACACATCATTGCTCTACCTTTATCCCAATTTTTGATTGACTTTTGTCTATCTATTTTTTTTTTTGAAATAGGTAGATTTTCTCCATTTTAGATTAAAGCTCAAGATCAAAGAATGTATATGATTAGCAGTCAATATTAGACATAAAGTTCAATGACCATAAGACTTTTCAAGTTACTTGAGAATAGTGTTTGCCTACAAGGAAATATTCAAGAGAGTTAGGTGTTTATCCTCGAAGATAGTTCAATGTTTTCAGAATGATATAACCTAGACTCATACATGAGTAGTATGTCAAAATCATGGTGGTTTAGGGAATAACATTAATACATGTGAATATGATGGAGTCAAACATGCATATCACCTAATAGACACTTTAGTTGAAACACATGAACCTGCTCAAGAAGGTGTTATGAAGTAAGCATGAATTTCCTTGATTGAGGGTGTCTGTCAGAGGCTGTCGACAGCAGCTTGGGGGCTGTCGACAGGGACTTTAGAAGAAATTTTTGTTGAAGGCAGAATGAGAGAAATTGGTGAATGTTCATTCAAGGGAAGTAAATCAATAGCCAAACACATGTTTCCCTCTAGAATTTCACTCACCTACCTTAAGATTGCTCCCCCATAGTGTGTGCATGTGAAGACTCACCATTCAAGCAGTTCAAAAACACTGTCCAAAATTGGTTCTCTGGGAAATGGCACTGGTGTCGACACTGCTTCAGGCTGTGTCAACACACTGTCCAGAACTGCCAAACAGGTCTACTGGGAAGAGTCACTAGTGTCGACACTACTTCAGGCTGTGTCAACACACTGTCCACAACCGCCAAACAGGTCATCTGGGAACTGGATCTAGTGTCGACACCACTTGAGGCTGTGTCGACACACAGTACAGACCTGTCAACTGGGATCTCTGGGAGCTGGGACTAGTGTCGACACTACTGTTGGGAATTCATTAATGATTTCAAGGATTTACAATCTTGGTTTGTCATTCAACAAGCTTCAACATGAATGAAAAATACTAAATACACAAGTCTTGCTTCTGTGAGAGATAAGAAAAATGAAAATAAAACAAAATTAACATTTGTTAAAGCTGCTGCAAACAAGAACTCTGCTAATTCTAATGAAAAACTAGTGAAAGTTCTTGTTCAAAAACAGATAGAGAAAATGAAAAATGCTACTGTCAAGAAGATTCATCTACTTCCTCCATCAGTTCAAAAAGCTCCAAAGCAAGTTCCAAATTCACATCATGCCAAGAGCCACCAAAAGGTACCTCCTTCTTCTCATGGTAAGCCTCCTCACATGAAAAGGAAATTCCAGCAAATGCATACATGCCAAGGTAAGTACCAGGTAAGAAATGATCTCATTTGCCTTAATTGTAATAACCTGGTCATTTAGCCAAATCTTGCTGGAATAGAGATCAACATTTCCATAAATATGTCAAATCAGTCCAGTGCTTCACATATCATAAATTTGGGCATACTTCTAGGGAATGTTGGCATAGAATTGATAATCTTGTGCATGCTCCCATGTTTAATGTCAATGTATATAAGAATAAAGATCATGTTCATGCTGAAAAACTCAGAAATTCTATGTACATGAAAAAGGAACTGTTGCACAAAAGATCTCTTCTGAATTCCATGTTAAAAATCTCAATGATAAAAATCTGAAAATTAGAAAACAAAATGCTCAGTATGTCAGTGGTGCATTCTATACCAATAGCTCTAAGATTAGAAACCAAGATTCCAGTTTTCTAGTCTTCAGAAAAATGCACCCAATATCAAATCCTTTTGGATTCAAAAATCTTTGTTGCAAATTCATGGAAGATCCTTAGGATCCAAACAGTTTGGGTTCTAAAATGTGCTGCTTGAATGCTGGATGCAGGATCCTTGTAGTCAATCTCAAAATGAAGACTTCATGACTAAGGCTACAAGGAAAGTAAGTGAAGAGAATGAAAGAAAATGAATTTTCACCAGGTAAATACTTCTCAGAGATTCCCTGCTAAATAAAAACTGAAATCAATTGGGACTCTTATGCAAAGATCAATTGGTATATCAATTGGTGAACTGTGAAAGGACAAGTCATGCTTGTCTGGAAACTATCATTATGTGTGAGGAATAACCTCCGCCAAGTACCAATGATCTTCCTTATGTAAGAGTCATTAATTTAAAAAAAAAAAAGTTCACATCATTCACATGTAACTAAAAATCATGATTTTGTTGAAAATGCTCAGAAACTCTAAGTGAATATAAATTGAACATTTCATGAAAAACATAGATGCATTGAGCAAGGCAAAAAGAAAATTTGGAACTAATTCTGCTCATAGTTCTGTCAATGAAAGAAATGCATCTATACCAAAAACAAAATCATTTTGGATTTAAAAATCTTTATTGCACTCTAACGTTGACTTCATTACAGGACCCAAGCAAGTGTGGGTCCCAAAACCAGCTTGATCAGCAAGCTGAGGAGTCTTGCAGCCATACATTGTAAATGGATTCAAGAAATGATTAGAGAACACAGGTAAAATCTTTGAAAAGCAATTGAAGTCCATTCAGGTAAAACTTCATTATTATTTCAAATTTGAATTGCCTGAATTGAAATGATGTTTGATTTTTTTTCTAAACAATGAAAAATGTGTTCTGATGCTACTCCCAACAATAACTTTATGTTTTAACTTTTAGAATCATGCTTGCTTAATTGTGCCCATGATTCTGTGTGCATATCAACTGCTTTGACTTTTTGGTATATCAAATGATGACATGTGGAAAAACAAGTTATGCTTGTTTGGAAGCTATCATTATGCATGAGTAAAATACTCGCCAAGTACCAGAAGTCATGTATACTTAAAGCCAATTGTGTGCATAATCATGTGTGAATTTCTTGCTAGCTTTTTCATTCCATGCACATATTAAGGGGGAGTAAATTTGAAAAAGTGCAAAATGTTCATATTCTTTCTGTGCAAACTGTTGGAATGATCATATATGAACTGCTTAAATGATCATTCATATCATGTATATCTTATGGGGAAGTGAGTCAAAAGAATCTTTGAGTGAAATGCTAGAGAAATATTCTTTCATATCTGATTTACCATTTCTTGAGAGATGAGGTAGCAAAGAAATCCTTTGAACTCCACTTTATTGAAACTGAAAGTCAAATTGTTGATATCTTCACTAAACCTCTTCCTGAAGGTAGATTTTCATTCTTGAGGAGAGAGCTTGGTCTTTGCAAATATCCATCTTCTTGATCTCTCTCATTGGGTTAAGTGTTTAGGCATATTCTGAGGGGGAGTCACTGTTTCATCATTCTTCTTTACTTCCTTGATTCATATTGTTCACATCTCTCACTATTCAACTTCTATTTCTTTTTGACAATAAATTCTTCAACTCACATTGTGTGAACTTCTTGGTATATCAAATGGTGACTTGAAGAAGGACAAGTTCTGCTTGTCTGGACACTTTCACTATGCAAGAGTATATGTCTCCGCCAAGTACCAAGAAATGAATATGCAATTGTTGAGGGGGAGCTTGTTGTTCAAAGAGAATCATTTCTATTTTTCAAAATACTTGCATATCTTTACTTTGATGAAAAGTTGTTAGAATCAACATCTCAGGGGGAGCTAGAGAATTCACAAATCATTCTTTTTGCAAAATTCAACACTCTTCTTGAATTACAACAACTTCCTTGCATGATGTACTCATTAAGTTGTCTAGAACCTCAAAATGATTTTCCTGAGTGATCTACTACATCTTTTTACAGTCAACTCTCAACTATACTCTTCAAGACTACAAAAATTCAAATCTCTTTCAAAGACTGAAGGATAATGTGTGCCTTAAATTTAAACACCTTTTTTTTTGCAACTGATGTGGGATATAAATGCTTTCATTTTATAAAATTCTCCTTATAATTACCATTCAACAGAGCAATGGCACAAATGCTGAGAAACTACAATCCTTCACAATGAATGAAGTGTCATGTATGTCATGAGGTATTATTGTTGTCTCTGTTCAAAGGGGTTCAAAAATCAAACAATAAAAATAAAAATGCTCTGATACCAATTGTTAGGATCGGATGGGTGGATGGATCAGATCTAGAAGGGGGGGTTGAATAGATCTAACACCAATTAACACGGAAGCTTAAGCAATTAAAGATTACTTCGAATCAGAGATCAATTCACCCAAACAATTTACTGATCTGAAGTGTGATTAGTATGTGTGAGCAAATCCATTAGTAGTGTGAGCGAAATACCTATGCATGCATCTAGCGAGATACGAAGGCAAACCACAATTCAAACCACTGCATAGAGGATTTTTAGGTGGTTCGGAAATCACCTCCAGTGACTCCTACGTCCACCCTCATATAGTGAGGCCACACTACTCAAAACCTTGAGTACAACTCACACTGGAGCACGACGACTCCAAACACCCTTGAGCACGATGACTCAAGAAACACCTGGAGCACGACGACGCCAAATGAGCACGACGGCTCAAACCACACAGTGAGTGCGACGACTCACAAACCAGAGCTCGACGGCTCACAATACAAAAGCTAGAAAAAAAACACAAAGATCCAGATCCTCTAGCAATGATCTGATCTATAAAAGTTCATTCAAGAAGATTGATGCAACACTTCATGCACAATCTCAAGAATGACCTAGAAGAAACAAGAGGAATTGAGGAATTGAGTGTAAGATCCTTGTTCTTCAAGTATACTCCCTTGTAGATGCTAAATTATGAAGAAGCTTGATTCCTTGAAGTCCCTGGCCGATGCTCTGCAACTTGTACTTTGGGATCTTCTAGAAATCTTCACAATTGGCTGCTTCTACTCGATCTGCACCCTTAGAAGTGATCTCACTGCTTCATCTCGGATCAATCTTCACTTCTTGTGCTTGGAGAAGTGGGAATTGGGTTGAAGAAGCACAAGGGAAACAAGATCGGGAGGAGCCTCAGAGTTGCCGCCGAAATAGCCTTGTAGCACCCCGAAAATTTTAACTATATAAAAATTCGAATAAATGGAAATAAATAATTTCCATAATATCAAGGTGTTTAAAACATACGTATCATTATCATATGTGCCAAATCACAGCGTAAAAATCCGTAAAAATGGGAAACCAACCCCACACATTATTCTTAAGGGTTCCACAAATAAGTTATGCGATGAAAAATCCGATTAACCAAGTGAGCATCACATGGTGACCAATTATTCGAATTAAGGAAACAAGTCGGAAAACCGTTAACGCGAAAATGCGACGCAACCAAAAATTAATAAAGGTGTTGAAGAAACTTCCAACATATATATAATGACCCAATATCATAATTGGGCCAATGGATCACATATGACCCAAAAATTAAATAAAACTAGAAAATGCATGGAAATTCGTAACCATAAATAAACTAAAATTAAAAAGGGGTAATTAGGGTTTAATTGGGATGCAATCATGCACTTTTAGCAATCCAAATTCGTGCCTATCCATCCAAGGAAGTTGCTTGATGGCCAAGACTCTCTAATGGAGGAAGAAATCATCAAAAATAGGAAACCAACATGCCAATCCCGCAACCCTTCTTTCCTAGTTACAATAGGATTCCTAAACACCATGGTTACTTAAATACTCTTCACCCAAACCCTAGAGAGGAATTTAGAACTTGTTGGGGTCGTGTGGAGGAGCTCTTGGTGGCTGGAGAGTAGGAGATCAAGCATACCAAGCTCATCTTCTTCCCCCGTTCATCTGCTACGACCTGCACAAACCACCCTCTTGAAGCCGATCAGAGGTAGGCCAAACCTAAATCCCATCGTGCAAGGCTTATACCCGTGGAAAGAGGGTCTAGTCTACTTCCTAACCCAAGTGGAATGCCCAAATTCCATGCAGTATACACGGAGTATTAAGCGTTCTTCAAACAGTGGTCTGAATACAGGTTTTCTGAAGAATGAGACTTCATCAACCCAAGAGGTAGGTTTTCTTGGGCCAAATCTTAACATCTCCTATACCAAATGTGTAGAGCATCAAGTTAGCTTTCATTGCTCTCTGGTTTCATTGAATTTCATTAAATAAATTTTGAATTATAAGTGTTTTCTCAAAGTCATGCACTGTTAGGGCTTTTCCCGTTCTTTATAAGTTTCATGTTATTCAAGACCGAATTAGAGTAAACTCATAACATAAAAGATATTCTACTAGTTGTCCTTTTCAAGTTTCATGTTGAATGTTTTGTCTAAATATCATTAGTTAGAGAGTTATAAGCATGGTATAGGGTTGCTGCACAAAACTACAGTTTCAGGTTGCACTTGGTTTGATGTTGTGTTCGTCTTAATCAAAGCCTTTCGAAACCATCCTTATTTTCTAATTCTGATTTACTGGGAGTACCCTTGTATGTCTAAGTTGTTTTAAAACTGGTTTCGTTATTTTTCATACACTGTACAATTTGTTCTCTATTTTAGAACAACCTGTGTCAAAAGAAGGAAAGATTAGTCCGCAATCCAAAGCACTGCCCTTGCTCTGTCAGAGTCTGGCGCAGAGCCTGTGAACGCGACGGCCCGATAGGTCGCGTTCAGATGTCTGGTAGCAACAGGCACACCGTCGCTATCTGATCGCGACGAGTCGCTCCGTCACGATCGTTCTGCTTGATCTGACCGCCCAGTCGCGTTCTTCACAACCCCCTATCGCCTTCTGGTCCCGACCCGTCGCGATCCTTATATGAGCCTGTCGCGACCTGACCTGGGCCGGACAGCCCCATGTCGCTACCCTTATATACTCATGTCGCGACCTGCCCCCGGGCCTGACAGCCATGTCGCCTTCCTTATATAGCCATGTCGCGATGTCAAGATTTTTTTACCTGAAACCACATGTTTTCTGCAAGTTTTACCGCATATACCCGAAGTCTGTTTAAACGGGATATTTACTGTGTAAGTTGCATGTCTTGGGTCTGATCATTACGTGATTATTATTTAATGGCTTAAAAGTGATTAACCCATTTAAAAGCATTAATTACATGAATGCTATTCTAAGTGATCCTTAAATGTTATGATCCATTCGTGCTACTTGTGATTAATCTTCCTACTGTTCTAACATGTTTAAATGATAAGGGTTATCATAAAATATTGCAAACCATGATTAGTTAAAGTGCATAGTTTATTCCATGTTGTATTGTCATGTGCTCCATGCGAGTTTGAGACCGATGGTTTGTGAATTAAGACACGCGTACCGCACTACACACTAGCACTGTTAGGTAGCCCCTTTTCTTGGGAAATTGGAAACTCTCTACCGGTCATTCCGAATCGGTAGACTAGCGACCTTTTCACCAAGGCCTCCATAATTCTCCTCTGACCATGGATTCCCACATGGCCGACGAGTTGGTTGTACCATTGAAGTTCCCTGGAGATAGTGTGCACTTCCTTTTCTCTCTTGTTCTCGTGAGTGTGATTTACAATCTAGACCAAAGCCATTAATGTAGAGATTGAACTAAAGTATAAATCATACCGTTATGTTGTCGGATTTATCTCTGACCATTGTTATCAATTGAAAATCATGTTCAATTACTTATTACTTGTTCCCATCATCATCATGAACATGACATTACATATGCTTACTTATTGAAACTCTCATTGACCATTATTAATGACTGTGAGTATCTACATTTAAAATTTACATGAGATGCTGACAGGGCACGGCGTGTGTCCAAGGGCTCCAATCTAGCCCCAATGACGGCGAGTCATAGATATATTGTTAATCATGGGGTATAATGATTACTGGCGTTGCATCTGCGCTGGGAGTCTTGCTTGCTTGTTGAATGATAGATATGATACCACATACACGTGTCCTGGTGTACATTCTTGATGGATCTTTTCTCGGTGTACATTAGTTTCTACGTCCTTGATTAGTGTTACTTGATCGTGCTCGTACATTCTTGCTTGCTTGCTTGCGTGATATGGCCATCCTGCATTTAATGCAATTAGTGATATCTTGCGTTCTTGAAACTATTGACATCAAGTGAAATCTTGCATGCTTGTACCAAGTGATCTATTGCTAGTTCTATCTTGTCATCTTGTTCACAAATCTTGTTCTATCATAATCACTCTCTCTAGCTTGTTTCATGTATCATGTTTTAATGACTTTTACCCTCATATACATATCATGACATTCATCATGCTTACCTAGCGCTAAATTGCTAATCACTTATATCATTGCTCGCACATTGAGATATAAATCCTACTGGGCTAGTTTGCTCATTCCCTACTTTTATCCAGTCTAGATGACTATGAAGTCCAAGAGGAAGAGCCAGTCGAGGATGGGAATGCGTCCGAGTGATGAGCGTTCCAATTTTGAGTCTATCTATAGTTAGTTTACTTTGAGTGTTAGAACAATGCAGTAGGAGGTGAGGTATTATGTACTTTTGCTTTTATTGAGTCTTAGTCATGTAATAGTTTCCATTTTGAATACAATTGAATACAATTTATATTGAGTTCAACATTTGAGCCCTATTATGATGTTGTGTTGATACAAATTTATTGCGTGCTAGCTAGAGGCTTATTTGCCGACTGTTCACGTCTCGGAATATCGACTCGAATTATTCGAACTAATATCCACTGCATAATTCTCGGGACGTGACAGTTTAGTGGTATCAGAGCCTAGGAATACCAAATAGGATATGTCTCAGGAATAGGAGATACCTATGGAACCTAGGTCATGGAAATTAAATATAGTACCTGGTGAGAATGGGTAGAGACTGGGAATGTGATAGAAAGAAATAAACACTGCTACCCATTGACTCTTATAATGTGACGGAACGCCTCGGCCAAGCCCGTTAAACCGATAACGTACTTGATCCGAGTCTGCCTCCCGCGCGACGGGCCAAAGCCTCGTAAGGGATACCAAACCACAGTCCGTGTAAACATAATGAAACACACCACATTTATATATGTCTCACAGTTTACATAGCCAAATTTCCACAAAAACTGAAAGAGGTACAAGAGCCTGGGGCATACCCCGAGGTACAACAGAAGAAAGTACACCAACTACAAAGCTACACTGGGAGCTACTCTGCTGGAGGTGCTGACCCTGCACCGCTACGACACGGCCCGAACTGGACGTCGGACGAGAGACGTCCTCCTCGCTCTCACCTGTAGGGGTAGGGGTGAGCCTCTCTAGTCACTGGCTCAGTAGGGAACTCCCCCAAAACCGAGCAAACAACACCACAGATACGAAAGTAGTAACAATACCAACAATTTATAGAACAGCTAAGCAGGTAAGTAAAGCTGTAAAAGTACTCACCGTCTGCCGACTACGAGGAACAACATAATAATTAAACGGCAAACCAGTACAGGTGTACAAGCTAAAGTAGAGACAGCCAACACGAGCCACTTGAACTGGTTCGCGACACCAGAAACTGACTCGGACAACTAACACAGGTCTACCTCTCAGTCTCGCAGCCACGGACGAAAGGTCCAGCTGCCGCTCCACGTAAAAAGGTCAAGCAACTGTGGAGACCAACTAAACACCACCCTGCAGACCACCCGGTCACAGGCCCATACCTGGCACCTAGGAGACCCTGGCCCGGGCTCTCTAGAGTGAGGCACTGGAAAGGACTAGCTGGGGACCAGTGTCGACTACTGGTGTCCGTACCCCCAACTACGAGCGCGCTACAAATGACTAAACAAACTCAAGTGTCACTTTCCCACTGTCGTCTTTCCCTCAGCCGGACGTACAACTCAACACAGGAGTGAGGGTGTCCAGGTCAGACGACACAGACCTCGACGGTACGCACAGTACCGGGACAAAGCCCCGAGCTAACAGCCTGGCTCACAAAGAACCTGGGGCACCCAACTGGAGAGGTAACCATGGTAGGCGTCGTACTACTCGCCACGTACATAGAACCACGTGCACGTCACACACAACCACGTGAAACCTCACGTAAACCACAAGTAACCGCGGTCCACTACACGTAAACCCAACTGACTCAGGTAAACAACACGCAGTCACCGAAGTAAGCACTAGATGCATACCTTGTATGTTTTAACACGAGAACCAGTGCACTCAGTGCACCTCATGTGTAACACACATGCATTATCGATAAAAGCCGTATTACTGTTCCTGTTCACAACACATGCTGACGCACACATCGATTGCCGCTTATACCAAGTCAACGACAAGGGACCTGGCCGTTAACATCTTGGCTGAGGAGCTTGGCGACAAGCGATCTTGACGCCAAGTTCTCCGCCATAAACCCTGCAAAACCCTAATCCGGCTCTGCGGGCTTTCTAACTGTTCTAACTACTGAGAAACATGCAAATGCAATTCCTTTAGCATGCTAATACCCATATAACCCATTATAACATGCTTCGTGCATTAAACTACTCAAACCACCCATTATCCCGTATGGTGCAACTTGATCCAAACACATTATCATGCTGATTCAAGTGGTTATGATGTGTTTTAATGTTTCTACGGAGCTACAGGGTTTGTCCCCTACCTCAGAACGCTTAGAATCTCCTGCAATCCCCCGTTCACGCCGAGCCCTCCGCGAGCTCCCACGCGAATTGCACCACGCCGCGACGTTTCCCTCGCGCAATTCAGCGATGCCGCGCGTTCTACGCGTCCAACTACTCCTTGGTACCTGTTAGAAGCTTCAGAAACACCGGGGCGCGAAGTTGGGGCAAGAGGGAAAGAGAGTGAGCTGAGAGAGCTGCCCTCGGGTGAGCCTATAACCTGCACCATTCTCAGGTTGGCGTCAACCCCTATGCCGCCAACAAGAACCGCCACCCTTAGCGTCCACATCTACTGCCGGCTTTCAAGAAGTCAACGTCCACTAACCTGGACGCCAACCAGTCAACGGCCACCCCTGGCCGCCAACTTCAACTGAACAGCAGCAGGTCCTGTTTCATTTCAGGACCAACCCTGCTCTTCACCTGCTCAAACCACACATTCACATCACACATTCCGCACAACTAGCTCACATTGGCCTCACAACGGCTACACACCAACACACACATGATCCGCATGGATCCGAAAGGCACGCGACGTTACATTACTATCATCTAAAAAGAAAATTTCGACCTCGAAATTCATAACACAATTCAAAGTTAAACAACTCATACATACACCTTTACAAGTACTATCATCTAATAAGAAAATACACAAGCTTACTCAAACAGATAGGGATACCCTTTAGCCATTCCGCGGCCAACTCCCAGGTATCCTCACCACCTAATCTATTTTCCCATCTCACTTTAACTAGCTCAATTTCTTTATTCCTTAGCTTCTTCATCTTTCGATCTGTGATCTGCACCGGATATTCTGGCATAGTCATGTCCGGCCTCAGGTCACCACCTTGATATCTATTATTTGAGCTGGATCTTCAATACACTTTCTCAACATGGAGACATGGAAAATATCATGCACATCTGCAAAATCAGCTGGCAAATCCAGCCTATAAGCTGCTTTCCCAATTCTTTCAATCACCTGGAAGGTCCCACATACCTTGGACTCAATTTCCAGACTTACCAAATCTCATATACCTTTACTCGGGAAACTCTCAGAAAAACAAAATCTCCCACCTCAAACTGAAGTGGTCTCCTCCGCACATCTGCATAACTTTTCTGCCTACTTTGAGCTGCCTGCAATTTTTCTTTAATAAGCTTCACCACTTCCGTGGTTTGCTGAATCAATTCAGGACCCACTAATGCTTTCTCCCACTTCATGCCAGTTCAATGGGGTTCTACATGGCCTTCCATATAAAGCTTCATACGGTGCCATCCCAAGACTGGTATGATAACTATTATTGTAGGCAAACTCAACCATTCCCAAATGATGCTCCCAACTACCTCCCCAAACTAAACAACAAGCTCGCAACATATCTTCAATTGTCTGAATAGTCCTCTCTGTCTGACCATCTGTCTGGGGATGATAAGCGGAGCTATATCTCATTCAGAACCAATTACTTTCTGCAGACTTCTCCAAAAACCAGAAGTAAATCTTGGATCTCTATCAGATACAATAGTCTTGGAATACCATGCAGTGGAACAATTCTTTCAACATAAATATTTGCCAACCTGTCCACTGTCCAAGACATACTCACTGCCACTAATCTGCATACCTTAGTCAATCTGTCAACAAACACCCATATTCCATTATGCCCGAACTCGACCTTGGTAAACCTGCCACAAAGTCCATCGCAATATCATCCCATTTCCACTGTGGAATAGGCAACGGTTGCAATAGACCTCCAGGCTTCTGATGCTCTGCTTTAATCTGCTGACAGATAGCACACCTTGCTACAAATTCTGCTATTTCTTTCTTCATATGAGGCCACCAAAAATGCTTCTTAAATCATGGTACATTTTAGTACTACCCGGATGAATAGTGTACCTAGATTTATGAGCCTCTTCCAGAACTCGCTGCTTCACCTCTCTCTCTGCAGGAACAAACAACCTGCCTCGAAACCGACCACACAATTATCATCAATAGAAACTCCTTCCATTTTCACAATTTCAGGTAACCTGCATCTGCCTCTCTGAGCCTCAATGATCTGCCAATAAAAGACGGCTCTACAGCACTAGCAGCTAGAATTGCCCGTCGCTGACTGCTGGGCACATACAAGGAATCTCTGCTATTCTTCATATAACTTCCATTCTTTAATCATCATCAAATTCATATATGCCTTTCTGCTCAAGGCATCTGCTACAACATTGGCCTTACCCGGATGGTAAGCCAAACTGAAATCATAATCCTTCAAATATTCAACCCATCTGCGTTGGCGAAGATTCAAATCTTTCTGCGAGAAGATATACTTCAAGCTTTTATGATCTGTAAAAATCTCAATCTCTCGCCATACAATATGCCTCCACATTTTTAAAGCAAACACAACTGCTGCCAATTCTAAATCATGAGTGGGGTAATTCTCTTCTGCTGGCTTCAATTGCCTGGATGCATAGGCTATCACTTTACCATGCTGCATAAGCACTGCACCAAGACCTCTTCCTTGAAGCATCAGTATACAATACAAAACCACCACTCCCTGCCGGTAATGTCAATATAGGTGCTGATGTGAGTCTTTTCTTCAATTCCATGAAACTTCTTTGACATTCACCGGACCACACAAAAGGCACTCCTTTCTGGTCAATCTAGTCATAGGTGCTGCAATCTTAGAAAAATCTTGAATAAAGCGCCTATAATAACCTGCCAACCCAGAAAACTTCTAATCTCGGTTATTGTCTTAGGCACTCCCACCTTGACACAGCTTCCACTTTACTCGGGTCCACTGCTACTCCCTTAGCTGAGATAACATGACCCAAAACTGAATTTCCTTTAACCAGAATTCACACTTACTAATTTAGCAAACATTGGTTATCTCTTAACAACTGCAGGGTAAACCTCAAATGAGCTGCATGCTCCTCTTCAGATGCTGAATAAATAGAATATCATCAATAAAGACCACAATGAATTGATCTAAATATGGATGAAAAATTCTATTCATCAGATCCATAAAACCTGCAGGAGCATTAGTCAACCCAAAAGGCATTACCACAAACTCATAGTGACCATATCTGGTTCTGAACGCTGTCTTATCTATATCCTCCTCTTTGATTCTCAACTGATGGTACCCGGACCTCAAATCAATCTTAGAAAACCCTTTGCTGATTGCAACTGATCAAATAAATCATCTATCCTCGGCAACGGTACTTATTCTTGATGGTCACATCATTCAATTTTCTATAATCAATGCACATCCGAAACTTTCCATCTTTCTTTTTCACAAATAAAACGGCGCTCCCCACGGGAATGACTCGGTCTAATAAAACCTTTCTGCAACAATTCTTCTAATTGCTTTTTCAATTCTTTAAGTTCTGCTGGTGCCATCCGATATGGGCTTTGGAAATCGGATGGTACCTGGCAGCAACTCAATAGAAAGTCCACCTCTCTATGTGGAGCTAAACCAGGCAAATCTTCCGGAAAAACATCAGCAAATTCCCTAACCACGGGAACTGCTTCTATTGGCTGACTGGCCTCTACCAAACTTACCGAGGCTAAATAACCACACACCCATCATTTATCAACTTTCTAGCTTTAATTGCAGAAATTAGAAACTTGGAGATATAAAAAGGCATACCTTGATATTCAACATTGCACCATTAGGATGACAAATCTGATCCTTTTCTTTCTGCAATCTAACATTGCTCCATACATCTCAAGCCAATCCATACCCAGAATGATATCATAATCTGACAACTGCAGGGCATACAACCGACCCGGCATCTGGTTCCCTTCAATCATAACAGGAGCTTCATCTATATAGCTCGAAGTGAGTAAGAACTCACCTGAAGGAACCTTCACCACTAACTCACAAGACTTCTCTTCTAAAGGATGAGCTATACAATCCAGAAATTCTTCGGAAATAAAAGAATGAGAGGCACCCGAATCAAATAAGACTCTTGCTGAATTTCATAAAGAGGTAAAGTACCTTCTATCATATTTGACGCCTCTGCCTGGGCTCGGGTGATAGCCATAACCCGGCCTCTCCCTCGCTGCTGCGGTGCTCCTCTGCCACGACCTGCCTGTGGCTGCTGAAACTGCTGAGGCTGCTGCTGCTGCACACCTCTACATACCCATATTCTCTTTGCATAGGGACAATTGCGGATCAAATGTCCCGGCTGATTACAATTATAACATCTATACCCTGGAGGAACAATAGGCTGCCTGGCAGTGCTCTGCTGCGACTCCTCCACCTCAGGCCTACCACGGCCCTGCTGCAACTGCTGCTGACGACCTCCCCATCCTCTTCCTTTGCCTTTAAATGCTTGCTTTATTTCTGGCCCCATTTCCCGAAACCAGATGAAGAAGGTCCTGCTGGTGCCTTGCCCTTGCTTGCACCTACTGTCTGCTGCGGTAAGCCGGAAACTACCTGAACCTGACTCACCACCTGGCGAGTCCGGATAGACCTCTCCAAAGTAGCTGCCCTCTGCGCTGCCTCTTCCACTGTCTTGCACATGAGAGGTACTATCGCATCCTGCAATTCCACTCTCAACCTCTGATAAATACTCACCATCATGTTATTATCTGAAACCACATATGGGCATAACGGCTAAGTGCCATAAATCTCATCTGGTACTCTAAGACTGACAGTTACCTTGCTGAAGAGTTCGGAATTGCTCTCTTTTTACTTGCGCACTTGGATCGGAAAGAATGTATCATGAACACATCAAGAAACTCCGGCCAAGTGATAGCTTCTTCCGTCCTACCTGCAAAAGTGGTTTGCATCTTCAATCGCCACCATTCCAAGGCAAGCCTCTCAACTGATAAGCACTAATACCACTCTATCTGCTGCCGGACACCTCAAAGTCGCAAAACTCTTTCTATATTTCATGACCCAATGCTCAGCTGTATCTGGATTCGGCCCTCCTGAATAAGTAGGCGGCTGCAATCTCAGAAATTCTCCACCTGCATCACTGGTTCTTCTGCTATCACACTGGTGGGGTGGTGGCACAGGTGCTACAAAAGGTCCCTCCACTCTCGGTGGAACTGGAGCAACAGGTACCGCCTCTCCATCCCCAGTTGGACTGCAACCGTTGGTACTGGGCGCCTGCTGATCCATTCTTGCCCGAATATTCGTGAGGCTTTCCCAATTCTTTCTATCATACGCTGGGTGCTTTCCTCCTCCAGATCATCTCCTCCACCACCCCAATCTCTCCTATCCCAATTCAGAAATTTCTACATACACAAAACACCAAACAAAATCAAAACCACAAATGATCAAAAACCAGGGTCCCTACCAGCAGTGTATAATGACCGAAATAAGCTATGTATCCTTTTAATTCCCTTATATTAACACGACCTTGCTCTGATACCAACTGTGACGGAACGCCTCGGCCAAGCCCGTTAAACCGATAACGTACTTGATCCGAGTCCGCCTCCCGTGAAACTGGCCGAAGCCTCGCAAGGGATACCAAACCACAGTCCGTGTAAACATAAAGAACACAAACACCACATTTATATATACTCACAGTTTTACATAGCCAAATTTCCACAAAAACTGAAAAGAGGTACAAGAGCCTGGGGCATACCCCCGAGGTACAACAGAAGAAAGTAACAACTACAAAGCTACAACTGCTGGAGCTACTCTGCTGGAGGGCTGACCCTGCACCGCTACGACGCGCCCGGAACTGGACGTCGTACGAGAGACGTCCTCCTCGCTCTCAACTTGTGGGGGTAGGGGTGAGCCTCTCTAGTCACTGGCTCAGTAGAGAACTCCCCCAAAACCGAGCAAACCAAACACCACAGATACGAAGCAATAAACACCAACATTTAAATAGAACAGCTAGCAGGTAAGTAAAGCTGTAAGTACTCACCGTCTGCCGCTACGAGAAACAACAATAATATTAAACGGAAAACCAGTACAGGTGTACAAAAAGCTAAAGTAGAGATAGCCAACACGAGCCCCGTGAACTGGTTCGCGACACCAGAAACTGACTCGACAACTAACATAGGTCTACCTCTCAGTCTCGCAGCCACGGACGAAAGGTCCAGCTGCCGCTCCACGTAAAAAGGTCAAGCAACTGTGGAGACCAACTAAACACCACCACCTGCAGACCACACGGTCACAGGCCCATGCCTGGCACCTCATGAGACCCTGGCCCTGGCTCTCTAGAGTGAGGCACTGGAAAAGGACTAGCTGGGGACCAGTGTCGACTACTGGTGTCCGTACCCCCAACTACGAGCGCGCTACAAGTGACTAAAAACAAACTCAAGTGTCACTGTCCCACTGTCGTCTTTCCCCTCAGCCGGACGTACAACTCAACACAAGAGTGAGGGTGTCCAGGTCAGACGACACAGACCTCGACGGTACAACACAAGTACCGGGACAAACGCCCGGCTAACAGCCTGGCTCACAAAGAACCTGGGGCACCCAACTGGAGAGGAACACGGTAGGCGTCGTACTACTCCGCCACGTACATAGAACCACGTGCACGTCCCACAAACCACGTGAAACCTCACGTAAACTACAAGTAACCGCGGTCCACTACACGTGA
>CM024754.1:65118891-65328314 GCA_014218235.1 Colocasia esculenta
GAAAATCTCTGTGACCCTTAAACTTCTCCAAGGGTATCTTTCGGATATTTAGGGTATAAATCCCTCCTAATGGGCACCCTCCACAAGAGACCTTCTCAGAGCCTCCAGAAACTGGTTGTGGCGGGCAAGAGAGTCTCTCCTCCCTGTTTTGCTCCCTCCTGTGCTTCCACACCTCAATTCACCCTTCTCCAAGCACAAGGATCGAGGATTGATCAACATGAAGCACTAGGATCAACTTCAAGGGAGCAGATCAAGTAGAAGCCAGCAATTGTGAAGCACTCAAGGAAGATCCCGAGATCAAAGTTGCAGAGCATCGGCCAAGGGACTTCAAGTGATCAAGATCCATCCAATTCTACTTCTACAAGGGAGTTTTCTTGAAGAACAAGAACTGTCAACCTCATGTCTTGAGTCTTTTTGTTTCTTCTTGGCTATTCTAGAAATTGTGCATAATCGATTGCATCAATTTTCTTGAATTGGCCTTAATAGATCAAATCATTGCTAGAGGATCTGGATCTTGTTGTTCTGTTCTAGCAAGTGATTGTGAGCCTCTGTGCTCAGGTTTGTTGAGTCGTCGTACTCAAGTTGTGTGGTTGAGCAGTCTTGCTCAGAGTCTAGAGTAGTCTTGCTCTAGGTAGTGTGTGAGTTGTCTAACTCAGTTGTGGAGTTGTCAGGCTCCAGTGTGGGTTGTGTTTCCCAGGTGTTAGTGGATCCTCACTGTGTGTGAGGGGTGGATGTAGGAGTCACGTGGTGTGATTTCGAACCACCTAAAAATCTCTGTGCATTGGTCTGCTTGTGGTTTGAATTTACTCTTCGTTAGATGAATGCATAGGATCATTTGAATCTATCTAATCAACTTGTTTTTCCACACTCCAATTTTTAACTCACTTAATCTCTCTTCAGATCTGTGAAATTTGCTTTCAATCTAACTCTGATTCAAAGTTTTTCAAAATTGGTTTAGCTTCCGCATTAGTTGGCATAGATCTATTCAACCCCCCTTCTAGATCTTGTCCACACCTTTATCGATCCTTCAGGTGGTCCCATCATACTTGCAGTATTTTGGGGACTTGAAACCCGGAGGAAAGTAGGCATTGGGGAGCTTTGCACTAGTTTTGGAGAGAGTGAGGCTTGGAAAGGGACAGGACTCAGCTAAGAGTCTCCTAACAAGAACCACCATCTCCGATCGGGAGATGGATTGGATTGAGTGGTGGGTGTAGGCTGGACATAAGGTGGATAGACGGAGGGAGGAGTTAGAATGGAGTAGGTAGGGAGTAGGAGGAGGATTAGTAGGAGTGGAGATTGTTGGGTTGAGTGTGTTTTGGAATTTCCTAAAGTTGTATTTTAATGATGACCATGAACATCACTCATACTTTGATTTTGATGATGACATATTGTGATTTTAATGATGACATATTGTGATTTAATGATGACATATTGTGATTTTGATGATGAATGTTGAACATGTTATACATATCACAATAATGCTTAAACAACATGTTCTTGATGTTTAATATCTCATTTTTAATGATAAATCTTGTACTAATGATTTATGTGTTAATTTGCAGGTGTATACAGATTTTATCATGGTAGTGTCGACACACCATTACTGGTGTCGACACAGGGTTTCAAACCCTAAGGCAAAATGATGAAGAAAAGGTCAAGTGTGTCGACACAACCTCAAGTGGTGTCGACACTAGTCCCAGTTCCCAAAGAACCCGTTGACAGGTCTGTACTGTGTGTCGACACAGCCTCAAGTGGTGTCGACACTAGATCCAGTTCCCAGAAGACCTGTTTTAGTTCTGGACAGTGTGTCGACACAGCCTGAAGTAGTGTCGACACTAGTGACCCTTCCCAGAGAACAAATTCTGCCAGTTTGGGACAGTGTGTCGCACACTCCTTGGATAGGTCGACACACCCGGCTGAAACTCAAAATCATGATTTTGTGTAGACACGTGGCTGCTTGGGAATTAAGGGATTGGACATAGGTTTTTGTGCCCACACACCCTAAGGCTCTTATGGACATATGGGGCTATATATACCCATGTTTTCTTGTACTCAAGGCATCCCACAAGGAGAGAGACAGACTTCTCCAGAAAGGGTGTGGCGGCTGCAGAAAGAGAAAGGGGGAGCAGAGCAGTGATGTTGGAAGGAGAATGTGAAAGAAGAAGAGAAGAGAAGAGGAGAGAGGGTAAGCATCAGCATCTAGAAAGGGAGCAGAGCAGTGCCATCAGATTGAGGAGCAGAAGAGAAGCAAAGGAAGAAGAAGAACTGGCAATCCGGATGCCAGTGAAGCAGAGCATCGTGGATTGAAGAAGATCTACAACGAATTCCTTCAAGCATCTTCAATCCAAGCTTCTACAAGTCTTCTTCATCAAGGAACATCCAAGTCACATCTATTTCATTTATTTTCTTGGAGTGTTCATCCAGGTTTTCATTGTGTGATCTGTGTATGTGTTCTACACAGATCACTTAATTCTGTTTGTTCTATTTTTATCATTGTATTGAGATAGATCGGGCTAGAGGATCTATTCTCTAACTGAGCTTGCTCTAGCAGAACTTGGATCTTTCGTGGTCCAAGGTTTGGAGCGGTAGTGTTCCAGTGTTAAGCCGTTGTGCTCAAGTGCTTGTGAGTCGTCGTGCTCATAAGTGGTTTGTGGAGTAGGTCGTCGTACTATCTCTTGGGTTTTCTTTGAGTCATTGTACTCAAAGGGTTTGGAGTCGTCGTGCTCCGGTTGTTTCTTGAGTCGTCGTGCTCAAGGGTGTTTGGAGTCTCGTGCTCCAGAGTGTGTTGCACTCAAGGTTTTGAGTATTTTGGCCTCACTGTGTGAGGGGTGGACGTAGAGTCACTGGAGGTGATTTCCGAACCACCTAAAATCCTCTGTGCAGTGGTTTGAATTGTGGTTTGACTTTGGATTGCGCTAGATGCATGCATAGGGATTTCGCTCACACTACTAATTTTTGCTCACACACACTAATCACACTTCAGATCAGTAAATTGTTTGGGTGAATTGATCTCTGATTCGAAGTAATTTTGAATTGCTTAAGCTTCCGCATTAATTGGTTTTAGATCTATTCAACCCCCCTTCTAGATCTGATACATCCACCTATTCGATCCTAATAATTGGTTTCAGAGAAGGTTAATGCCTGTTACTGATCTGATTTGATTGCTTCTGTTTGATCTCTGTGGTTAATTGCTTGATCTTTCACTGTCTCTACAGGTGTAACCACTCTAATTGTTAGATCTAATTCCTTGTTACATTGATTCACTGTGATTATATCTAACAATCTTTTGACTTTTGGTATAATGGAAAATATCTTTATCTGCATGCATTTCCTGTTATAATTTTAGAGAATTCCCCAGTCTCACTTTCATCAAGTTTTTCAAAGGAAGCACAAAGAAAAGGAGCAAAAGATTCACAAGTACTTTATGGCAAATAAGAGCCTCAATGAATCCAGAAAATCAACATTCATAAGGATGTGCTCTCACTGCACATTCCAAGAGCTCAGAGCATTCTGCATCCTCTCCAGAAAATAGAGTTCAAATGGGTCTACAAGATCAGGTAATCAATTCCAGATCTATTATGAATTCTAATTCTGATTCTGATGCAGATGAAGGCATGTCTTATGCTGAATTGGTTGAGTTCTGTGAGAAGATACAAAATCTTAATGAAACTGAATACTAAGAATAAAGATTTGAAAAAGACTTTAAACATTGTCACAAGAAAGTGAAAAATTGAAAAATATACTTGAATTGCTCCAGAACAATGACAATGATCTTTCACAAGAAAATGAGAATTTGAAAATTGAAGTTCAGAAACTGAATTCTGAAAAGAAAGTTTGAAAGATAAAATCAATATTTGTGAAAACAAGTTGTCCAAGTTGAAAGAAAATCATGATCAGTTGGAACATAAAATCTTGATTTGAAATATGAAAATGAAAAATTGATTGATCTCAATGAAAACTTCAAATTTGATAATGATCAATTAAACAAACAGATTTCTAACATGGCTCATGATCATCAAATAAATGAAAGATGCAAACAACTTGTTGAAGAAAATAGTCATCTAAAAAGGAAGATTGAATGCTTGTTGCATGACAAACCATTGGACTATTATTGTAGCAATTTAAGTAATAAAATTCTGATTTGGAAAAACAAATTTCTCAATTTGAATGAAAAGAACAAGATGAAAAATGGTTTAGATGTCATCCTAAATAAACTTCAAATTTCAGAAAAAGAAGTTGTTGCATTAAAAGCTGAAAACCAAGCTTGGACATGAATTGAAAAATACTAAATACACAAGTCTTGCTTCTGTGAGAGACAAGAAAAATGAAAATAAAACAAAATTAACATTTGTTAAAGCTGCTAATTCTAATGAAAAACTAGTGAAGTTCTTATTCAGAAACAGACAGAGAAAAAGAAAAATTATATTGTCAAGAAGATTCATCTACTTCCTCCATCAGTCCAAAAAGCTCCAAGGCAAGTTCCAAATTCACATTATGCCAGAGCCACCAAAAAGCCCTCCTTCTCCTCATGGTAAGTCTCCTCATATGAAAAGAAGATTCCAGTAAATGCATACATGCCAAGGTGAGTACTAGGCAAGAAATGATCTCATTTGCTTTAATTGTAATAAACCTGGTCATTTAGCCAAATTTTACTGGAATAGAGATCAACATTTCAATAAACATGCCAAATCAGTCCAATGCTTTCATTGTTATAAAATTGGTCATATTTCTAGGGACTGTTGTACAGAAATGATTTTGTTGTGCATGCTCAGAAATTCCAGTCAAATGCATATGCTCATACACATTGGAATAAAATATCATGTTCATACTGAAAATGTTCAGAAATTCCATATGTATAGGCATAGAAATGTTGCACAAAATCATTCTATTTCTACTTATATTAAAAATCTAAAAATTAGAAAACTTCATGAAAACATAGATGCATTGAGCAAGGCAAAAGAAAATTTGGAACTAATTCTGCTCATAGTTCCGTCAATGAAAGAAATGCATCTAGATCAAAAATAAAATCATTTTGGATTCAAAATATTTATTGCACACTAACATTGATTTCATTGCAGGACCCAAGCAAGTGTGGGTCCCAAAACCAGCTTGATCAGCAAGCTGAGGAGTCTTGCAGCCATACATTGTAAATGGATTCAAGATATTGGCTGTGCAAGGCAAGAAATGATTGGAGAACACAGGTAAAATCTTTGAAAAGAAATTGAAGTCCATTCAGGTAAAACTTCTTTATCATTTCAAATTTGAATTGTCTGAATTGAAATGATGTTTGATTTTTTATATGATCAATGAAAAATGTGTTCTGATGCTACTCCTAACACTAACTTTGTGTTTTAACATTTGGAATCATGTTTGTGTTATCATGCTTGCTTAACTGTGCCCATGATTCTGTGTGCATATCAACAGTTTTTGACTTTATGATATATCAAATGTTGACATGTGGAAAAACAGTTATGCTGTTTAGAAGCTATCATTATGCATGAGTAAAATACTCCCCAAGTACCAGAAGTCATGTTATGCTTAAAGCTAATTGTGTGCATAATCATGTGTGAATTGCTTGCTAGCTTTTTTTCATTCCATGCACATATTAAGGGGGAGTAAATTGAAAAAGAGTAAAAATGTTCTTGCAAAGCTGCAAATAAAGGCCATTCTCTCTTACAAATAAATTCCTACTTCTCCGTTGCATTGAGATTCTTGGTATATCAAATAGTGATTTGAAGAAAGGCAAGTTAGGCTTGTCTGGACAATTTCACTATGCGTGAGTATATGTCTCCGCCAAGTACCAAGATTCCTTTATGCAATTGTTGAGGGGGAGTATTTGTTGAGGGGGTGTCATTGTATATCTTCACTCATTTCACTTGACATTTGTTGTCTATTCTGAGCCTCAATCATCAGAATTTTTGAGTCATTGTGCTATTTGCTTATGAGAGAATTAAAATGTTGTCACTAAACTCATTATGCATTTAGTTTAATTTCAAAGATTCAGTATCATTACAAGGTTAAGCAATCTAATACTGAATGTCTTTAAAATGTCTTGCAAAACACTTGTAGGCACATGAGTGGCTTTACTATTTCACATGTGTATGTTTAAGCTTCATTTTTACCACATGTTAAGAATATTTCTCTAAATTCGTAGTCATGACTTTTCTAGTCAAAGCAATCATATTCCTGCAAAACATCAAAAGAAAAATGATCAATCTGGAAAGATACAAACAAGCAATGTAAATTCTTGAACCACTGAGTAACCGGTCTTTCACCTAAAAAGTGATTTGTTTCGCGTCAAAAAGTGGAAATAAAAGTTTTCAACTCTGTATAAAAATGAAAGTTAAACCACTGAGTAATCAGGAATCTTGCATCTAATCAATGTGATCTCTTGCACTAAAAAGTGAGATTTAACTAATTTATTCTTGTATTCTTTCCAGTTAAAAGAAAGAAAATCAAATTGACAGGATGGAAAAGCTTAAGACCTTAATAAAGTTTAGTTTACTGAGTTTAGACCAATTATTTTACATTATGTTTAACTTAAAGCTCCTAACATCTTTGTTAAATATTTCTGCTCACTCATATAGGTCACTTTTTTTCACATTTGCATCATTATTTTAACTACATTCAGATCATTATATCTTGTAATATCTTGTGTTGAGTGTGTCTTTGTGATTAAACTTTGGTGCACAATAACAAAAACACCATAATTTCTCTCATATGTCAATATCACTTTGCCTCACTTATTTTGATCATTTCTAAACATTCCTTTCCCACATTTCATTTCTTGATCTCCTACTATTCTTTGTTTCTCTCTCTTATCTATCTTTTTGATGCTGTCAAAAGGGGGAGAAAGGGTCTTTAAAAGGGGGAGAAAGTTCTTTAAAAGGGAGAAAGTTTCTTATGGGAGAAAATTCAAAAAGGGGAGATTTTAGTCAGGTTATTAGGAGATTGTGCATATGTTTTGTCATCATCAAAAAGGGGAGATTGTTGGGTTGAGTGGTTTTGGAATTTCTTAAAGTTGTATTTTAATGATGACCAATGAACATCACTCATACTTTGATTTTGATGATGACATATTGTGATTTTGATGATGGCATGTTGAACATGTTAACATAACACAATAATGCTTAAAACACATGTTCTTGATGTTTAATATCTCATATTTTAATGATAATATCTTGTACTAACGATTTATGTGTTAAATTTGCAGGTGTATACAGATTTTGTCATGGTAGTGTCGACACACCCACTACTAGTGTCGACACAGGGTTTCAAACCCTAAGGCAAAATGATGAAGAAAAGGTCAAGTGTGTCGACACAGCCTCAAGTGTGTCGACACTAGTCCCAGTTCCCAGAGAACCCAGTTGGCAGGTCTGTACTGTGTGTTGACATAGCCTCAAGTGGTGTCGACACTAGATCCAGTTCCCAGAAGACCTGTTTGTAAGTTCTGGACAGTGTGTCGACACAGCCTGAAGTAGTGTCGACACTAGTGACCCTTCCCAGAGAACAAATTCTGCCAGTTTGGGACAGTGTGTCGACACACCTTGGACAGGTCGACACACTCCGGCTGAAACTCAAAATCGTGATTTTGTCTGGACACGTGGCTGCTTGGGAATTAAGGGATTTGACCTAGGTTTTTGTGCCCACCACCCTAAGGCTCTTATGGACATATGGGGTTATATACCCATGTTTCTTGTACTCCAAGGCATCCCACAAGGAGAGAGACGAGACTTCTCCAGAAAAGGTTGTGGCGGCTGCAGAAAGAGAAAGGGGGAGCAGAGCAGTGATGTTTGGAAGGAGAATGTGAAGAAGAGAGAAGAAAAGGAGAGAGGATAAAGCATTAGCATCCAGAAAGGGAGCAGAGCAGCGCCATCAGATTAAGGAGCAGAAGAGAAGTAAAGAAGAAGAAGAACTGGCAATCCGGATGCCAGTGAAGCAGAGCATCGTGGATTGAAGAAGATCTACAACAAATTCCTTCAAGCATCTTCAATCCAAGCTTCTGCAAGTCTTCTTCATCAAGGAACATCCAAGTCACATCTATTTCTTTTATTTTCTTGGGTTCATCCAGGTTTTCATTGTGTGATCTGTGTATGTGTTCTACACAGATCACTTAATTCTATTTGTTCTATTTTTATCATTGTATTGAGATAGATCGGGCTAGAGGATCTATTCTCTAACTGAGCTTGCTCTAGCAGAACTTGGATCTTTCGTGGTCCAAAGGTTTGGAGCCGTAGTGTTCCAGTGTTGAGCCGTTGTGCTCAAGTGCTTGTGAGTCGTCATGCTCATAAGTGGTTTGTGGAGTAGGTCGTCGTACCTATCTCCTAGGTTTTCTTTGAGTCTTTGTACTCAAAGGGTTTGGAGTCGTCGTGCTCCGGTTGTTTCTTGAGTCGTCGTACTTAAGGGTGTATGGAGTCGTCGTGCTCCAGAGTGTGTTGTACTCAAGGTTTTGAGTAGTGTGGCCTCACTGTGTGAGGGGTGGACGTAGGAGTCACTGGAAGTGATTTCCGAACCACCTAAAAATCCTCTGTGCAGTGGTTTGAATTGTGGTTTGACTTTGTATTACGCTAGATGCATGCATAGGGATTTCGCTCACACTACTAATTGATTTGCTCACACACACTAATCACACTTCAGATCAGTAAATTGTTTGGGTGAATTGATCTTTGATTCGAAGTAATTTTGAATTGCTTAAGCTTCCGCATTATTGGTGTTAGATCTATTCACCCCCCCCCCTTCTAGATCTGATCCATCCACCTATTCGATCCTAACAGAGATGGGGACCCGGGATGGGGTGACCAGCCTTGGAATGGGCCTAGATGAAGAAGCATGGTAAGGAGATGGAGATGGAGAAGGAGAGGAAGGGGAGGCCATTACCCGGACAGTATGCTTGGAAAGCATTGAAATGATGTCCTCGGGCGAATAGCGGGAGAGAAGTTTGGAAAATTCGGGGTCTTCTTGACTTCTTGGGCATACGTGGGGTTGACCCTCAAACTCACACTCTCCTCATTATCATCTTGAGAAGAGGATTGGACTGACTCCTCGGGCTGAACATTAGCATTCATCATTCCGACAAATTCATCATGATATTATCTTCGTACTCAAAAGCCGGATTGTTAGTCATGTTAACAGAATTCAACCAAGAGTCCATTAGCAACACAACCTACTGATTTTAAGGTGTTAAGTTGATTATTACACTGTTATTAGGAGAATATATATTTCTACCAAACAACATCCCCAAAATTTTTAGATGTTGTAGTTGTGTGATAATTAGACTTGTAAAGGGTCAATCTCTTACCTCTCACTCAACCCAGGTGAATAGGCGGACTAAATAGGAAGGTAAAGGTCCTCCTGCCCCGTACTGTGAGGAATCCATGAAATTTAGGGACTTATGGAGTTCTCCTTGAAGCCAACCCGATTTACCCGAGAGGGAATCCCCGAGTAAAAGGTTGTGAATCAAGGAGGGGCTATCCTAAAATGTGTGGGGAGGCTAGAACAGGGAGAAATAAGGACCCCCCATGACTGAGGACCGTTAGAGAACAGACAGGAAGCAAACGGAAAGAAAAATCAATCAAAACAGTCCAAAAGATGCTTCTGGGAAATACGGCAAGGATATGGACGTTCAGTTCTTCATAAACAAGTAAACGACATGATCGATGGGCTGTTGACGCGGAAAAGAAATGAACGACAGGTGATATGGACGTTTACCTGGGCAGGCGGCGATATCGCTTGACGTCTACCTGTGTGTAGACTGAAAACCGTGGCAGTAGTGTGGTCCCACCGTGATCACCAAAGCGGAGCTGTGGATGCTCTGTTCCGTGCAACCCCGGATGCGGTTGATGTTCTGAAGGTTCCCAAACGTTGCTGCTCCCTCGTTTGGTGTTGAAGGGTTGTTGGTTGACCTCTTTGACTCTCCATTTGGCCAAGTTGACCAAGGGAAAGAAGAAGAAAACCAATGGAATAAATGCAAGGAGGTGATCGCCAGGGCCTTACCTGTGCCCAAGGAGGTACTATGATCGCGCCGGTGACGTGCCTCGCGTTGCGTTAGACGGTAGGATCCCAACTTTCCTCTCTTCGGCCGGCCAAAGAGAAGAAGCTCCACGGTCTTGCTTGGGTGTTCCTGCCACAAAGTAAAGACTCTATTAGACCTAGATGCAGTGTAGTAAACGTCCAAAATGAAAAGAGAAGGCCCAAAAGGAGAGCCCTGTACCGGTTGCGAACTTAAGAAGAGGGGTGGGCCAAGTGCTATGACCACCCTTCTTCCCTCCGTTTTTGGTTGGAAAACCCCTTTTGGGTGTGTTGGGAATGTGCACTACGTGCCTAGGGTGTGTGTGTTGTGTGTGTGTGACATACAAGGACTAAGGAGGGAGGAAGAGAAAGAGAAAGAGAGGAGGGAGATGATCCTAATTTTTGGTCATTGATGGCTGCTTTGTGGACTCCTCCAGCACTTGGTGAAGCCTCCTGGACGTCCCAAAGGTTGAGAAGAAGTAGAGGAAGCAAAGGTGGAAGCTCTCTATCACTTTTCTCTCTCTTCTCTCAAGGCATCAAAGCTTGGGCGTCCAGCATCTCCTCCCCTCCTTAGAAGGCCAAGGAGTGACCTATATAGGTAGTAGGGTTGGAGCTAGAGAGACTAGGATGCTCAAGTGTGAAGAAACACACTTGAACATGTGGCAATCCATGTGTTAAGGCTTGAACCAATGGGAGGGAGCCATGTAGGACTTTTACTGGGTCAAGGGGGTGCCAAGGTGGCCCATTTGCCCGTTGGGAATGGCCCCATGCGTTGCATGGGCGAAGAGAGGGCGCAAGTGGGCTGGAATCTCGGGCAGTTGCGAAGACCAGGTAAAACTAGGTTGACGTCCAACGATGCTGCCGCCAACCCCATGCAGACGTCAACATGTGTGGACGCCAACATGATTCAACGTCCAGGGAGCTTGCCGCCAACTTGGAGTCAGCAACAGTCGATGCTGCCGTCTACATGGGATCCGAGGCAAGTCAACAAACAGTCAAACAAGCCTTATTGGGCCATGAACCACGCGGAGATGGGCCAAATCTCGCATCTACAATAGTCACATAGGTTGAGTTATACACAAATAGAGAAGAATATTACAGCGGAAAATAAACAACTCTAATTCCACCAACTTTATAATCTACATACCATTGTCTATATAGTTCAAGTACAAGAAATAATAACATAATATACTCATCATGTAGCTAGTCTCTAAGTGCCAAAAGTCTATATTACAATTAATTCCACATACCAAATACTAAGCTAGAAGTCTTCAACAACTCTAATCCTCGTGCTCCGCTTCGGATCTCGCTAACTCCTCAGTTTCTAAATCTCCAACTCTTCTTGAAATATTAGCAAGAGTGAGTCTATGTAATAGACTCAGCAAGCAACCAAGAATCGCAAACCACGTACTTACCACGCATGTTTTCTAACAAGTCAAACACTTTACTATCTATCACATCCACATTAACTCACTAGCAAATAACAATTTAACTAACACATGCTCATGCTTATCCTATAACATTAAACATGGATGACTTAAACATGGAACTATTAAATAAAGTTAAGCTAACACATGTATAACAAGATTACTAACATGATTAACATTTAAACATGGAATCACTAACATGAGAGCATTCACATTCATACTGACGCTTTCTTTTATAATTTCACATGCTTATACTTTTACTTGCACATTACACTAACACATGGTTTACATTAATATTTATAGTATCACATGGTAATGCTTAACATAATGAACTAAACATTGATAACATGAAATACATGGTATCATTAACATGCTTAACAATCTAACACTTATAACATGATACTATTAACATGTTCATCAATTAATCATTAACTCATGGTCATAATTGAAACATGCTTCTACACATGGCACTAAACATGATATCATGATTATCATTCAACATGGAACATATTAACACATGCACTCTTACATTTCTTTCACATGCACTTATTCTTTCACTTGCACATATTTTCATATGGCTTTCATGTATCACTTTCATGTTTCACATATTGGCCCACGGCAGCAGTCACCTAGAAGGGGGGGGGGGGGGGGTGAATAGGTTTTGCAACAGAAATCTGAAGGCAAATTGACAACTTTGAACTTTGGTTAGTGAATAAAAGCATGTGCAATGGAAATTAAAGGAGTGGAAGCAATCACACACAAAAACACAAAGGATTTATCATGGTTCGGCCCTTCCCAAATGAAACTCCTACATCCAGTCCCCAAGCAACCTCTTGGGATTTCACTAATCGGGTTGCAATCCCCCCAAGGATATATAACCTCCAGCATAGCTGCTCCTCCCTTCTAGAAAATGGGAATACACCCAGCACCCCCACTGGTCCTCTTCTCTTTCAAAGAAAGAAGGCAGCCCATTGTTTAACCTCAGCCAGATACTTCTTTTGCGAGCTCAAAAACAACTCACTGGTATAAACCTCAGTAGATTCTCAACACCCAGCACAAATTGGTCTTCCCTTCAACAAGGGGCACAACCCTCAGCTCCCAAGTTGGCCCTCTCTTCACCCCGGAAGAGGAACAACCCTACTCTTCTTTAGAAAAGAAGGAGCAACTTATGGAGATCAAGTTCTGAAATAAAGAACTTTCCTTCCTTGATCTTTGAGAGGAACTTGAGAGCTAAAAATATTTACAAAGACACAAGGGAGTTGTTGAGAAGGAGTGAAGGCTTGAATCGCTTGAAAGGTTCAGATGAATTCTACTTGGGTGCTATCTTCTGTGAATATGCTCGAGCTCTTTCTCTCTTTTCTTTTGAGTGTGTGTGTCGTTTCGGCTCCTCACTAGATGTACACTCTTTCAAAAAGATTTTTAGGGGTTCTCACGTTCCTTCTGCTTCAAAGCCTTCATGTTTTATAGAGCAGTTGAAGAGGACCGTTGAGGAGATAATTGTTGGAGCTTCTTATTATTATTATTATTATGCTCTTTTGAGTCTAACGAATGCTTGGAATAGAAGAGAGTCTTCTTATGCATGTTTCCAAGGTCTTTAGCTATGTCTAACGGATGCCTCATGAGAGAGCCAAACTCCTGCATACATTTAATGCATAGAAGAGAATGTTAGGTAGGAAAGTTTATGTTAGTCAGCCAATACCTCTTTCACCTATAGTCCACATCTCCTGCTGAAAGCATGCTACACTAGGTAGTTGCCTTTCTGTCTAGGAAGAAAGAAGGAGGCATTTTAGTCCTCATTTTCTACTGACACATTTCTTACCTTCCATAAAAAGATAGAAAGCACACAACATGAATAACTTAAATATTTGAAGGATGTTTGAATTTTCATTGTGCGTCAAAGACATTTTGTTCACCAATCAATGTGTTTAAAAATATATCAACACTAATCGATATGTAAACAACATCAATCGAATGATATTAAAGTGATTTGGTCACCAATCGATAAGATATAGTATTTATAACACCAATCGGAATCTCACTAACACATCAATTGATATAATACTTGGTCACCAATCAGAAGAAAGCTTCAACAGCAATCAGTATGAGGTCAATTGCCAACCTTTACCAGTCAAAGTTTAATTTCGACTTGTGACTAGTAGTTTTTACCAGTCGAAGTCTAACTTCGACTTGTGACTAGAAACCTTCACCAGTCGAAGTCTAACTTTAACTTGTGACTAGAAACCTTTAACAGGCGAAGTTTAACTTCGACTTATGACCAATGGAAGAGAAGATATTTATTTTAAAAATAATAATAAATATATTCATTAATATGATTAAAAATATTTATGAGATTTATGACAAACATGAGTTTTTGTTATCACCAAAATAAACGGATAAAATATAAAAATGGTTCAACAATCTCTCCTTTTTGGCGATGACAAAACTCATGAGAATTTTTTGAAAATAAGATATTTCATACAAGGATTGATCTAAAAATTCAGAGATAAAACATTCTCCCCATTTTTGTCAATAACCAAAAAGGAAAGTTCTTACTATTTATCTTTTTCTCTTTTCAATTTTCATAAACTTCTTACCATTGTTACTATGAGTGAGTGGTTCAATAATGAAGATATTATTTTCACCCTTTGAAGCTTGAGATCTAACTGGCTCCCCCTGAATGTGATGTTTCCCCTAAGTATATGGCTCCCCCTGAATTGTTGCTTGTCAAATCTTCACATGTTCTCCTTGTCGGTCAGCCAATTTGACACCATCTGTCAACATGTCCTTCATGTGTGTCGACTTATGACCCTTGTGTGTTGACCTATGATTTGTCTGTCGACAACTAGACTTAGGTTTGTCGACCTCTTCTTGTTGGATTTCCACTTGTTAATGCTTGATCTTGTTGTTTTATTTTCATATCCACTTGTTATTGTTTTGTCAAGTCTTCAAGAAAATTCCTTGTATTGATCTTACAAAGAAGAATACTTGCAAAAGACTTATTAGTGGTACAATAAATAGGAATTAAGAGTTGTATTATTTTCTGACTACTCCATCTTCAAATTTAAGTGAGGTGAAGAGCCGGTAGTCACCAATACCTTGAGTATCCTTTGTCCATGATGCTCTAAGGCTACCCTACAAATTACTCATTTAGAAATAGATATCCAAATCTTTTGGGTTTTGGAATCCACACTAAGTGTCTAGCAGTGCAGGTATTTACTATGTGGCCGAATTTGTTACAATGAGAGCAACAATGAATATAATTTATTTTATAGGCCCGAATGTTTCTGTGATGGTTGTTTAAAACATGTTTTTTAGATACCTTCTTCTTCTGATGCACATCATTTTTTATTTCTTTTACAAATTTTGGCACTGGATATTTATCTGGATATTTAACTTATTTTTTCTTTTTCAGGAGGTTTATGTCCAAGTCCTCTTTTATTGTTGCCAGATTTTGAGCCTTTTAAACAAAGAGCAAGAGATGTTTTTCCTTTTGTTAATCTTTTCACAATTCTCTCAGATAAACATTTTCTTCAGTTAGAGTTTTTAAATTTTCTTCCAAACCTAATACATTATTGCTCTTGTTCTTTAAGTCTTCATACGAAAGAACATTATTGTGTTTGGCTTCTTCTAACTATTTTTCTAGTTATTCCATTTCGAATTTAAGATCAGAATTAGTATTCTCTCAACAAGCAAAATTATTTTTTAGAACCTTTAATTCTTTTATAACTACTTTCTATTTTTTATAAAGCTCAATAAAAATATCTTCTAAATTTTCTGATTCTAATGTGAATCAGTGTAAGACTTGAGAGATAAGTCAGATTGTACCTCATCTAATACTACTATGAGGGTTAGATTCACTTGCTCTTCTTTAGAATCTAAACTTGAAGCATCAGTGGATGGGAGTTCTTCATTGTCCCATGTAGTTGCTGTCACCCCCTCCAATTTAGCAGTGGAATAAATCGGGGAAACGTGAGCAACAAGTATGGTAACGTGAATTGCGCATACAGATGCAAGCATCAGAGCATCTAATGAATAATAATGGAATAAACTCTTGATTTTATTATAAAATCACTAAGACTATTACAACCACTAATTCGGAGCCATGCACAAGGCTCATCGATATCACTACATTTAAAAGAAATCTAAAGCAATAACTATTAGACTCCATGGTAATAGGACTATTAGAGACTCCATGGTAATAGGGTAACTTCATCAACTGACTCCAGGTCGCTCATCACTCTGGTCCTGTCCCATTTGTGTGTGTAACATCATTGTCTGACTTACCTGAGACACAATAACAAATAATGAAGGGTGAGCGATAATGCCAGGACTTAAATAATCTCAGAGGATCAAGCATGCTTTAAATGATTAATGCTTTAAAAGGCAGAGTAACTAATGATAAGAGAGTCATGTAAAGTCGAGAAAGTAATAGCACAGGTAATATGGTTCAATTAGCATGTGAGTCAAGTATAGCACAATGAATATGGTTAAGTCACGATAGAAAGCGGTAACCCAAGATAGCAAGTAACATGTAGAGCCAAGAGAGAGAGTAGTTGAACAATAGCAGTGCAACAAGAGAGTACGACGTAGTCGTTCAATAACAGACAGTAGCAATTCAGTAATAGTCAATGGTAGTACAATAATGGTGCAGTACGTCTGAACTAACAGACTAACTAATAGTATAACAGTCAGATGTCTAGCCAATTCAGAACAGTCAATCAGAACCGGTGCAAATGCAGACACCGTCGTTAGCCCCTGCAGGTATTTTCGGGTGGCTCTCTGCCCCCAGGACTAGATTGGAGCCCCTCGACACTCTCTGTTCCCTTAGTAGTATGCATTCAAGTCCAGTAGAGTCACAAGACCCGTTATAGCGCTAGAAAATTAAGAACAGTAGAAGCCACAACAGCTCAGGGTTCCAAGAGAGTACTTTCAAGAGTTTAAGAATGTCATGTCAGGATGCCCGAGAACATAAGTACGATCATGTCACGGAACAATGTTCACTAGTAGTTCAAGACTATCATAACCAGAGCGAGTTCAAGAGTAAGTAACACGAACAGATTGTCAAGAGATTAACAACTATGAAGTCAATAACGATGGTTCGGAGTGTCGTGGTATCATGTCCATAATGATTTCAAGCATAACAAGTTGGGTGAAAAGGATTTCAGGATAATAATGATCAAGAGAGAGTTTCGACAACATAGGTGCTTTTCATTAATTCGATTAATAACTTGTGTTCATGTATCATTGTTGATAGCTTCAAGACGAGGGAGAGCAAGAGAGATCATTATAAGGCCGTTTGGATCTTACTGATCCCTAAAGGGTGACATAGGTATTAAGGTACAACCAGCTCGTCGACCATGTGGGAATCCATGGACAGAGGAGACTTACGGAGGCCTTGAACAAGGATTCACTAGTCCGGCAGAAGGAGTATCCAACAGAGAGTTTGTCCAAGTCAAGAGAAAAGTGTGTAGAGAAACAAGTGCCCGACGTTCTAGAGGAATTCTAGAACAGTGGAGCGTCGGTAACGGTATTCCCAAAACATCGCGATAAAACGAAGACAAGTCTATTTAAAATAGGGCAATTTAGGGATATAATTGAAATAAATTACCAGATGTATTATGAGATATTTTCATGCCAAGTTAAGCCATAATAGATGGTTCAAAGTGTGTGCACATGTGACAAGAAATCATAGATGTGACAAGATCAAGTGTATGGTTTTTAAACAATTAAACTCATGTTGATTTATAACAGTTTTATTTACTACATTGGTGACTGTTAGCAAGGAGTATAGACACTGCAAAGAGTTAGAGCATCACAAATTATGGGCATTCATGCAAAAACCACAGATCGTGACGTACCCCAGTAAGGGTCGCAACAGGGCTGTTCATGGATCGCGGCATGCTATTAGCTATTAGTCGAATTCAGATCGCGACAGTACTGTCTGTCGTGTTCAGAACGCGACAGAGAATGCGTCGCGACGGGCCCTGAGAACGCGCCTATTGGGCCGTCGCGTTCTCAGGTCCTGTGCTTGAGTCGATCGGGAAAAGGACAGTGCATGGGATTGCGGTCCAAAACTTCCTTGTTTTGACATAGGGTTGTTCAAAAATTAAGAACAAAAACGACTCTAGAAAGGCAAGAGTACTTACAGTAAATAGGAATTTGAAAACAAACATGGTTTCAACAAGGTTCAATCAAGTGTATTCATGAAGAACATAGAATAGTGTACAGTTGAGATGAAAGATTTAATTCAAGCAACATTGTAACCCCCTCCTCCTCGACTTCACACAAACACATACATATAAACTTTAATCGGAAGAGGGGTTACGCTGACAATTTTCGTTATGGGTAGACAAATCCGTGTAATGCTCAACATTAGCAAACCATTTCACAAAGGCGTCTTTGAACATAATATACTTCACAAGGTAACAAACTATAATCATTATTTACAAGCACTAAGTTTCTCTCTTTAATTTAATACATCATTAACTAAAAGAAACTATTAAAACTACGCTATTCTTCTTCATCTCTTCATCGTCTGCAGCGGAATTGAGATTCATCTGTAGCTGAGATTATACACACCTTCAATCTGAAAGGGTTGGAGGAACAAAGGCATGAGTCGGAAGGACTCAGTAGGTGAAAGTAAGCATACATGTATCAAAAACTCATTTGCTCATGAATTTCATACTTAACAGAAACATATGGCTCAAATTGAATTCATAATGAGCCCAAACAATCACAGAATAAGAGTCATATTTGTCTTTCAGAATTCAGACCATAACTTGTTTTGGAAACAAATTTGACAGGTATCCTACTCTTAAGAGGTTACTAAATAGACGTAAAAATATATCCTCAGTGCCTAGGTGATTCCAACACCTTAGATCTTGTTCATTGTGCAAGAACGGGGTTTATTACCCACCATCGTCAGTCCATTGACTTGGATTTGCCTACAAATTGTCGCCCTCAGCTGATCACAAGTGGTTGGTGCTACCACAAGTGATCCTAAACCCTCTTTTGAAGAGAGCATTGTCTTCATATCATAAATTTCTTTTCATGAGCATAACAAAAATTGGAAATCCAAGGTAGTATTGATTGAGAAAGTTGCTCGGACAAAGTTGCTCGGAGTTCAATAATATAAGAAAGACAATTGGTTGGGACAACACTTAGAAAGTACGAGCTCTGATTGATGCAGGTTTGGTTCGAATCATAACAACCAAGCTGGTGGTTGTCGACAGCATAAACTAGAAGTCGACTCATGTATAGACTGGAAGTCGAATGTATAAGTCAAATCATGTATAAACTAGAATCGAATGTATAAGTCGAATTATATATAAACTGGAAGTCGAAAGTATAAGTCGATGTGTATGGCAGTAGAATACAATGTAGGCAATCAGATATAGGAAATGAAATGCATCATCCGAATGCATCAGTCGAATGCATCAGTCGAATGCATCAGTCGAATGCATCAGTCGAATTAGTATAAACTGTAAGTCGAATTGTGTATATACTATAAATCGAATCATGTGTAAACTCTAAGTCGAATTACATGTAAACTCACAGTCTCATACTTAAACTTTTTTTAACATGGGGTTTACAAACCGTACTTATCTAGCTAGAAGCTAACATGACATAGCACTGAAAATATGGCCCTTATAACAGGATTAGATGGAAAGATTTCCACAAGATAAACTCTCAAACTCAAGGTATTTGATGCTCCAAAATCAAGGTTTGAAGTACAAACATCCAAATGGAAAGTAAACACATTGTTCTAAAGATATCGAAACTTTTAGCCAATCTCTATAATATAAACATGGATCAAGGTGGAAGAAGGATATAGAAAATAGTCTTTTATAGTGAAACAAGGTTGTTCTTCTCCCATCAAGAACGTGTTTACTAAAACTGAAAGAAAAACAGAATAGCTTCAGGTATATCATCTTGTATGCTTATCAAGAGAATTTTCTTATCATATGCGAAGGACAGATTTGAACCAGAGGGAGATGAATCCTACACTGATAACTTGCAAGTATCCTTGACGAAAAATCCTACACCTAGCAAGAGAGATGTTCCCACAAAGTTAATGGGTGTTGGCAAGAGACACTCCACAGGTGGAAGCAACAACACCTCCCCCAGCAGTAACTCTAACAGCTAGGAGCCAAACCAGAAGAAGAAACAACTCCTGTAATAACAATCGCCTCCAGATATTGGTAGAAGAAGTAGAGAAACCAAGGACAAGAACTGAAGAAGGTGTAAGAACAGGAGAAAACCCATAGAAGCTTGCATTGGAAAGGCTTCCCTGCTGGTTACAAAGTGGGTTTTATAACCCCAAGCTCATTCCATGCACAACGCCACGCACGTTCACGGGTGTTGGGAGTAAAACCCATTTTACCACCCACAGACACCTAGCTCATGCATATTCTGCAAGTTACACATGGTAACCAGGTGTTAAACTCACCCATGCGTGCTGGCCTTTGTAGAGCCTGACACGTAAATCACCCAAAAATCCATCCCGTAATTGCCCCTAAATCGGCTGATTCAATAATCCACATGTAAATAGGTTCAAATGGTGTCCATTTGTCTTGAAATTTTAGCCATAAGCTAATGTAATGGTTTACAAATTATGATTTTTTTATTTAATTTTTAGAATTTATTTTGCACAGGGTGAAAAATCACCCGGAAAATAGTTGCGTCGGCTAAATCTCAAAATCCGGTCGTCAAAATTTCTGGATAATTACATATTTGATATCGCCACATTTTTCTAAGAATTATGGTCTTCTCAGATTTCATTTTCGTTACAGTTTTTCGGTGTCGCCCTGTCGGGGTGCGCACGACCGAAAGTGTTATCGTGGTATGATAGGGTGTCCTAACACACACTAATCCTAAATATCCCAATTTAAACCTAATTGTTATGCATAAACAAGAATTTCTAAGCAATTCATGATATTTAAAATGCGAGGGTATTACAAACATGGTGGATGATACGAAGCCTAACTATCATCAGTATCTCCCGTTAAAATTTGAGAGCATGGGGTCGAGTATACATGGAGAACAAGAATTAAGAAGAGGGTTCGGGGTCATCCTAATTGCAGAACTTCAAAAATTAAGAAGAAAAGATTGGCTTAATGGAAAAATATGAAACCAGAGGGCTTTTGTTCCTGATGATTGGAACAATCTACAGACGAAGTTTTATGATTTTTGCTCGTGAGAATGCCTACCTTTGACTCGTTTCCCTCTTCTAGGGCTAGAACTTGAAGAACACTTGAGAGCTTGAGCAGCCTTCTCCCCACGAGTTCTCCTCCTCCTTGGCTTCCTCTCCACATCCAGCAACCCTTGGCAACGAGCTAGGGCCGGCCATGGGGGATTTAGGAGAGTATTTAACCTTTCTCCCTTTCTATTTCCTATTAGAACTCTAACTCCTATTAAATTCCAAATTTCCTATTTCTTAACCTCTTTCTAAGCTTCCAACTTCCTATTTGGGTTAAGATGGGAGCTGAATTCGTGGCCAAGCCATTAAGGTAAGTTTAGGAATCCAATTCCAACTCAAATTGATTATTTTAATACTTTAATACTTAAAAAAATCAAAAATAATAATTTCTTTAAATCGAAATAATAGAAACATGCGTACCATTATCATATGTACAAGAACACAAGGGAAAATTCTTTAAAAATTATAAATCAATCCCAGACATTATTCCTAAGTGTTCCACGTAGAAATTCATGCAACGAAAAATCCGATTGACCAAGCGTATGTCACAATGTGACGAATTATCTAAATTAGGAAACTAAGTTGAAAAACTGCTAACACGGAAAGATAACGGGCCCATAAATTAAATGAACATGTCGAGAGACTTCCAACATCATGAAATGAATAACCATTATTAGGTCTGGACCAATGGACCTCTCATAGCCCATGAATAATTCAAATAAGAAAATGCAATAAAAATCATAACTCTATTATTCCCTAATTAAAAAGGAAAAACCTATAAGATAAATTCCAATAAATAATGGGCTTGGTTAAATAGACCCATTAGAAATTAGTGGGCAAAAATAAGGATTTTAAAATAAGAATAATGGGAAAATACCCTAAATTCGTAACTAAATTATTACCTAAATAGAAAAGGGGTATTTAATGCATTAAATAAGAAGGTTGAGTTAGAATTGGATTCCTAAACCTACCCTAATAGGTTGGCCACGAATTTAGCTTGCATCCTAACCCAAATAGGAAGTGGAAAGCTTGGGAGGAGGTTAGGAAAGGAGGAAATTTGGAATTAAATAGGAGTTAGAGTACTATTAGGAATTAGAAACATAACTAGCATAAATACACCTCTTAAACCCTCTTGGCCGACCCAAGCTCGTGCCAAGGGATTCCTGGACCAGGAGGAGAGGCCAAGGAGGAGGAGATTTCGTAGGGAGAAGAACCTTTCAAGCTCTCAACCCCGTTCTTCAAGTTCTAGCCCTAGAAGAGGAAATCGAGTCAAGGTAGGCATTCTCACAAGCTAAAATCATAATATTTCGTCTGTAGATTGTTCCATACATCAGGAACAAAACCCTCAAGTTTCATAATTTTCCATCGAGCATATCTTTAGTTCTTGATTTTTCATGTTCTGCAACTTACATGACCCCGAACCCTCTTCTTAACTCTTGATCTCCTGGTATACTCAACCCCATGCCACGAGATTTTTACTGTAGGGACTGATGTATGTTAGGCATCTTTTACCCCTAATAGCCCTAAATTTCATCGAGCATGTTGATCGAATTTAATCGATCTTTCTCTCAATGTCATGTTCTGAATAACTCGTTCTTGCTCATGTTCAAACCCTGTATGAATCATGCTCTCTCTCTAATTCTGATTTACTAGAAGTACCCTTACATGTCTAGTTTCATTTGCCCCTAGTTTCATGATTTTTCATCGTGTATACAATTAGTTACGATTTTCTAAACGACCCTGTATCAAAATCTGATATTTCTGGACCGCAATCCAAAGTCTGGTCTGATTCCTATCAGAGCCAGGCGCAGACCACCAGATTGCGACGGGCCGATATGTCGCCTTCTGAGGTCCGATTGCGACAGCCTACCCGTCGCTTTCAGAAAGCGACAGGTGCGCCGTCGCTATCCCTGTGCCTGTCCTGTCGCGACCCTTTCCCTCCTCTGTCGCGTTCTCAAGTCCGTCGCGACGCCTCTTTTTGTCGCGATCTGAATGCGACAGGACACCCCGTCGCGTTCTGACCGCCTGAGCAGACAGCCCTGTCGCCACCCTTTGCAGGCCCTGTCGCTACCTGCCCTATCCCTGTCGCAATCCTTATTGGCCTATGTCGCCTTCACAGGATTTTGCATGAAAACCCATAAACTTTGTTACTTTCACTTTCTAAAATATTCTTACGCCTTTTTAACAGTCATACACGCAGTAAAAACACATGTTTTACATGGAGCTATATTGAATGCTTTAAAATACATATTCACGACATCCTTTCTATCTACAATTTCATGACACATGCACCCACTTGGAACCATCCAAATATGGCTTAATTGGCATGAACTTGTGACATAATTTATCTGGTAATTTATGCAATTAAATTGCCTTACTTGTAAATGAACTTGTCCTCGATTTTTCGCGTTGTTTTGAATCACCGATCTCGACGCTCCACTGTTCTAGAATTCCTCTAGAACGTCGAGTACCTGTTTTATATACACACTTTACTTGGCTTGTGGTGAACTCTCCGTCGGATATTCCTTTCGCTAGACTAGTGAACCCTTGCACAAGGCCTCCGTAAGTCTCCTCTGATCATGGATTCCCACATGGTCGACGAGCTGGTTGTACCCTAACACCTATGATGCACTCTAGGGATCAGAAAGATCCAAACGGCCTTAGTTGCTCTCGCTCTTATCTTAATCACGCCGGACCTCTGAACCTGTGCATAATGAGGCCAGCGGAAAGGTTGTGTTCCACCTGACTGCCAACACCATACGCGTGTGTTGTGCAACTGTTACTATCGTTCGTTACTCGACATTCCATGTGCAATGACCATAAGTTCTCATCTATGCTATACTCGCTTGTCTACTCATAATCACGTTCACTCTACTATTTCGTCTCTCTCTCGTCTATTCATCTAGTACTCTCTTGTTACCCTTTGAGCTGTGTGGCTCCAATCGTTTGTGCTATTTCGTGACTGTCTAGCGCCATAATATTGGTCTTGTGACTCTACTATATCAAATGCGTACTGTGCAGGGCACAGAGAGTGTCCGAGGGGCTCCAATCTAGTCCTGGGGGCAGAGAGCCACCCAAAAATACCTACAGGGGCTATTGACGGTGTTTTGCATTGCACCGGTTCTGACTATACTATCTTGGCTAGACATCTAATTGTTACTATTCGTCTGAGGAGTTCAGACGTACTGTACCATTTCTGTGCTATTATTGTGCTAGCACTGACTGTTATAATATTAGTCTGAGGAGTTTAGACGAAATGTACTTTCGTGAAACGGCTACTGTCCCAAAGTGACTATTGTCGCACTCTACCAGTGCACCGTTGTGCAACCATACACGCTATCTCATTACACGCTATCTCGTTACATGCTATCTTATCATACGCTCTACTTGCTCTACTTGATACTTGCTATCTTGAGTTATTGCGTTCTATCGTGACTTGATCACATTCAAAGTGCCATACTATTTCGATTAACGAAAGTTAATCAAAAGTGCTATACTATTTCGATTGATGAGAATCAATCAAAGTGCAATTTACTCATTACATGACCATCTACTATCATCTCTTCTTGCTATACATGTCGCTTGCTATTTCTTGACAATATCGTTACTTGCTATTGTTGTTATCGTTTTCTATCGTGATTTGACTTTAGTCATTGTGCTATTACTTTCTTGATTTTACATGACTCTCTCTATCATTAGTTACTCTGTCATTTAAAGTATTAATCATTTAAAACCTGCTTGACTATTGAGATTTAAGTCCTACTAGGCGTTATCGCTCACCCTTCGTTATTTGTTATTGTGTCTCAGGTAAGTCGGACGATGACGTTATACGTACCAATGGGACAAGACCAGAGTGATGAGTGACCCGGAGTCAAATGACGAAGTTACCCTAGCACAATTGGAGTCTAGTAGTTGTTGCTTTAGATTTCTTTTCAATGTAATGATATCATTGAGCCCTATGTATTGGCTCCGAATTAGTGGCTGTATTAGTCTTAGTGATTCTATAATGAACGAAGAGTTATTTCAACTAGTGTTCATTAGATGCTCTGATGTTTGCGAAAGTATGCGCACTTGTCGTTACTATACTCGTTGTTCGCGTCTCCCTCCGATTTATTCCGCTGCTAAATTGGAGGGGCGTGACATAGGGCCGGCCATGGGGGATTTAGGAGAGTATTTAACCTTTCTCCCTTTCTATTTCCTATTAGGACTCTAACTCCTATTAAATTCCAAATTTCCTATTTCTAACCTCTTTCCAGCTTCCCACTTCCTATTGGGTTAAGATGGGAGTTGAATTCGTGGCCAAGCCATTAGGGTAAGTTTAGGAATCCAATTCCAACTCAAATTGATTATTTTAATACTTTAATACCTCTTTCTATTTAGGTAATAATTAAGTTACGAATTTAGGGAATTTTTCCTAGTATTCCTCTTTTAAAAATCCCTATTTTGGCCCAATAAATTTTAGAGGGTCCATTTAACATAACCCATTATTCAATGAAATTTAACTTAGGGGAATTTCCCTTTTTAATTATGGGATAATAGAGTTACGGATTTTATTGCATTTTCTTACTTGAATTTATTCATGGGCTATGAGAGGTGCATTGGTCCAAATTCTTATGATGAACTATCAATATGTATCGTTGGAGTATACCCATAATTTTATTTTAATATTTAATCCACTTTGGTTTATGTAATAATGATTTTTTGACTTATTCTTTAATTACCATAATAAATCATATAAATTCAAAAACTCGGTCCAAATGATTTTTCTATGCCCAAATTCCCTAATGGGTCATTAGGGAATATCGTTCAAAGTATAACTACTATTTTTGTGAAATTTTTATATGTGTTTATATGCATGGAATAGTGATGCGTACTTTTTTAACTAGTTTTGAATTTATTAATTGATAAAATTTCAATTTATCTCTATTTTCATATTAATGAATTTTCCGGGGTACTACATCCTCCCCCACTTAAAAAGAATTTGGTCCCCAAATTCATATCATATGATACGACTACCAGTTTATTCTGAATATTTCATTCCATCATCTCCCCCACTTAGGGCTTTGCTATCGTGAAAATAATATGAAATTAAACTAAGGGTATAGTGATGGCACCTATTCACCTTCATTGTCATGATTTATATCCACAAGGGCTTGTAATCGTCCTTGGTGTGGTGTTTGGTTCCCCTTTGTTGGACAATTGATGACTCAATGTTGTTGACTTCCACATCCCAAGCATCTGCCCAATCTCTTTCAACAGTTATCAACCTGATGCCCTGGCTTTTCGCAATATTCACAGACTTCCTTCCACTCCACTTCCTCTTTCATTCTCTTGCTATCTACTATATTTCTTCCTTTATTCCCACTGGAATGTGTAGCACGTTCCCTTTTCAACTCCTTCTTCTTATGGATCTTTCGAGAAGTTACATGGTGTCCTCTACTAATTGAGCTCTCAATACCATGACTGAATATACTACAATGTCTAGTGGAGCCAACTTTTCCCAGTACACAGGTCTCAACCCTTATAAGAATCTCTATGCCTTCATCTTTTCTGTACTCACCAAATGTGGTGCATACGATTCTAGTCTTTCAAATTGTGCTTCTTATTCTGCTACAGACATCATTCGTTGTTTTAAATTTGCAAATTCATTTACCTTCTTCTCACGAATCCTCTCGGAAAAATATTTGGTGTTGAAGAGTTCTAAAAATCCATCCCACTCTATGTCGATGTTGGGTATTGTCGACTGGCAGCTTCCCACCAAGCTCTAGCATCGCGGTCCAATGGAAGGTTGCTAGAAGGACCTTCTCCTGCTCTGAACATTACATAACTCTAAAGATTTGTTCCATCGCCTTCACCCAATTTTCAGCTTCATCGGGATCCGGAGTTCCATTAAACCTAGGGGATTTATTCGTTGAAAGTTCCTATATAAGTCTCCAGTCCCATTTCTTGCTCTTGCTTAAATCACGTTGTAAAGGGTTTGAGTTAACCCCTATACAGTCTGTTGTAATTGGTGCATTTGTGCATGCTCGCCAGCCATCTCCTCTAGTCTCCTATGAGCAATAACATTTAATTTATTACTTTTTAGACTTTGAGTGCTAAAGTATTACTAAGTTGATACATATATATACATATATATAAATGTATTCAGGTCTTACCCATGGTTCTACCCAATCCTCACATAGGTATGGTGGTTGACATAGACACGTGTCATGGAAGTTCACCTAGAACATCTTAGACTTTAAAATATCCTAATAAGGACATCCTAGGCTCTGATACCAACTGTCACGCCCCTCCAATTTAGCAGCGGAATAAATCAGGGGAAACGTGAGCAACAAGTATGGTAACGTGAATTGTGCATACAGACGCAAGCATCAGAGCATCTAATGAACAATAATTGGAATAAACTCTTGATTTCATTATAAAATCACTAAGAATATTACAACCACTAATTCGGAGCCCTGCACAAGGCTCATCGACATCACTACATTAGAAAGAAATCTAAAGCAATAACTATTAGACTCCATGGTAATAGGGTAACTTCATCAACTGACTCCAGGTCGCTTATCACTCTGGTCCTGTCCCATTGGTGTGTGTAACGTCATTGTCCGACTTATCTGAGACACAATAACAAATAATGAAGGGTGAGCGATAATGCCCAGTAGGACTTAAATCTCAGGATCAAGCATGCTTTAAATGACTAATGCTTTAAAAGGCAGAGTAACTAATGATAAAGAGAGTCATGTAAAGTCGAGAAAGTAATAGCACAGGTAACATGGTTCAATTAGAACGTGAGTCAAGTATAGCACAATGAATATGAATAAGTCACAATAGAAAGTGGTAACTCAAGATACCAAGTAACATGTAGAGCCAAGAGAGAGAGTAGTTGAACGATAGTAGTGCAACAAGAGAGTACGACAGTAGTCGTTCAATAACAGGACAATAGCAATTCAGTAACAGTCAATGGTAGTACAATAATAGTGCAGTACGTCTGAACTAACAGACTAACAGTAACAGTATAACAGTCAGATGTCTAGCTAATTCAGAACAGTCAGTCAGAACCGGTGCAATACAGACACCGTCGTTAGTCCCTGCAGGTATTTTTGGGTGGCTCTCTGCCCCTAGGACTAGATAGGAGCCCCTCGGACACTCTTCGTGCCCTCAGCAGTATGCATTCAAGTCAAGTAGAGTCACAAGACCCGTTTAGCACTAGACAATTAAGAACAGTAGAAGCCACAACAGCTCAAAGGATTCCAAGAGAATACTTTCAAGAGTTCAAGAATGTCATGTCAGGATGCCCGAGAACATAAGTACGATCATGTCATGGAACAATGTTCACTAGTAGTTCGAGACTATCATAACCAAAACGAGTTCAAGAGTAAGTAACACGAACAAGATTGTCAAGAGATTAACGACTATCAAGTCAATAACGATGGTTCCGAGTGTCGTAGCATCGTGTCCATAATGATTTCAAGCATAACAAGTCAGGTGAAAAGGATTTCAGGATAATAATGATCAAGAGAGAGTTTCAACAACATAAGGTGCTTTTGCATTAATTCAATTAATAACTTGTGTTCATGTATCATTGTCTATAGCTTCAAGATGAAGGAGAGCGAGAGAGATCATTATCAGGCCGTTTGGATCTTACTGATCCCTAAAGGGCGACATAGGTATTAAGGTACAACCAGCTCGTCGACCATGTGGGAATCCATGGACAGAGGAGACTTACGGAGGCCTTGAACAAGGATTCACTAGTTCGGTAGAAGGAGTATCCGACGGAGAGTTCGTCCAAGTCAAGAGAAAAGTGTGTAGAGAAACAAGTGCCCGACGTTCTAGAGGAATTCTAGAACAGTGGAGTGTCAGTAATGGTATTCCCAAAACATCGCGATAAAACAAAGACAAGTCTATTTAAAATAGGGCAATTTAGGGATATAATTGAAATAAATTACCAAATGTATTATGAGATATTTTCATGCCAAGTTAAGCCATAATAGATGGTTCAAAGTGTGTGCACATGTGACAAGAAATCATAGATATGACAAGATGAAGTGTATGGTTTTTAAACAATTAAACTCATGTTGATTTATAACAGTTTTATTTACTATGTTGGTGACTGTTAGCAAGGAGTATAGACACTGTAAGGAGTTAGAGCATCACAAATTATGGGCATTCATGCAAAAACCACATATCGCGATGTACCCCAGTAAGGGTCGCGACAGGGCAAGTACAGAACGCGACAGGGCTGTTCATGGATCGCGATAGGGCTATCAGGTCAAGAATTCAGATCGCGACAGTACTGTCTGTCGCATTCAGAATGAGACAGAGAATGTGATCACGACAGTACTGCCTATGGGGCCGTCGCGTTCTCAGGTCCTGTGCCTGAGTCAAGCGGGAAAAGGACAGTGCATGGGATTGCGGTCCAAAACTTCCTTATTTTGACACAGGGTTGTTCAAAAATTAAGAACAAATAGTACAAATGATGAAAATTCATGAAACTAATTTTAAACGACTCTAGATAGGCAAGAGTACTTACAGTAAATAGGAATTTGAAAACAAACATGGTTTCGATAAGGTTCAATCAAGTGTATTCATGAAGAACATAGAATAGTGTACAGTTGAGATGAAAGATTTAATTCGAACAACATGGTGGATGATAATTAGGGATTTCAGAGGCAAAAGAAGCCTAACTATCATCAGTATCTCCCGTTAAAATTTGAGAGCATGGGGTCGAGTATACATGGAGAACAAGAATTAAGAAGAGGGTTTGGGGTCATGCTAGTTGCAGAACTTCAAAAATCAAGAAGAAAAGATTGGCTTGATGGAAAAATATGAAACTAGAGGGCTTTTGTTCCTAATGATTGGAACAATCTACAGACGATGTTTTATGATTTTTGCTCATGAGAATGCCTACCTTTGACTCGTTGCCGTCTTCTAGGGCTAGAACTTGAAGAACACGGGTTGAGAGCTTGAGCAGCCTTCTCCCCATGAGTTCTCCTCCTCCTTGGCTTGCTCTCCACGTCCAGAAACCCTTGGCAATGAGCTAGGGCCGGCCATGGGGGATTTAGGAGAGTATTTAACCTTTCTCCCTTTCTATTTCCTATTAGGACTTTAACTCCTATTAAATTCTGAATTTCCTATTTCTTAACCTCCTTCCAAGCTTCCCACTTCCTATTTGGGTTAGGATGGGAGCTGAATTCGTGGCCAAGCCATTAGGGTAAGTTTAGGAATCCAATTCCAACTCAAATTGATTATTTTAATGTTTTAATACCTCTTTCTATTTAGGAAATAATTAAGTTACGAATTTAGGGTATTTTTCCTAATATTCCTCTTTTAAAAATCCCTATTTTGGCCCAATAAATTTTAGAGGGTCCATTTAACATAACCCATTATTTAATGAAATTTAACTTAGGGGAATTTCCCTTTTTAATTATGGGATAATAGAGTTACAGATTTTATTGTATTTTCTTACTTGAATTTATTCATGGGCTATGAGAGGTCCATTGGTCCAAATTCTCATGATGAACTATCAATACGTATCGTTGGAGTATACCCATAATTTTATTTTAAAATTTAATCCACTTTGGTTCATGTAATAATGATTTTCCGACTTATTCCTTATTACCATAATAAGTCATATAATTCAAAAACTCGATCCAAATGAATTTTCTATGCCCAAATTCCCTAATGGTCATTAGGGAATATCGTTCAAAGTATAACTACTATTGTTGTGAAATTTTTATATGTGTTTATACGCATGCAATAGTGATGCGTACCTTTTTAACTAGTTTTGAATTTATTAATTGATAAAATTTCAATTTATCTCTATTTTCATATTAATGAATTTTTCGAGGTACTACAGTATCCATACCTTTCCTTTTGAATTTATTGTGCTTTTCATATATTCTCCACTTCTTTTTTATTTTTCTAGTTGACCAGCTTTCTTGCGCCTTAGACAATCTGACCTTAGATGTCCGAGCTACTTACATTCATAGCATATTGGTTCCTTTTTATTTTATCTTTCTTCTGGATCCTTCTTGATCCATTCTTCTTCTTCTTGAGAAGTTTCTGAAGCTTTAACAGGACTTCATCTACATCACTGTCTTCAGAACCTGTATTTTTTGAACTAGAAGTGGAAGGAGCAGCTATAACTTTGAAAGCATTAGTAATTCTTTTCTTAGAGAAGATTTCAGGTTATCTTTCCATGTTATTCTCATGTGTCATTAATAAAACTATAAGTTTTTCAATAGCTTGTAGGATCGAATATGCACGGTGAATAGATCTAGAAGGGGGGTTAAATAGATCTGTGATTGATTGCAGCGAAAACGTAAGTAATTAAAAATTACTCCAGATTATAGATCCATTCAAATAGAAAACCTCAATGATCTGATGTGATTAAGTGTAGTTAATGTGTGAGACAATCAATCAAACAGTGTGTGTGAATGTCTAGTGTGAGATTGAAATCTTATGCAAGCATCTAACGATGACGCAATCAAGCCACAAGACACAAGAGATTTTTAGCTGGTTCTGATATCACATTCAGTGACTTCTACGTCCACCCCTCACACAGGGAGGCACACACTACTTAATGAAATTGAGTATAACACACACAAGAGCTCGACGACTCAAACCACAAACACACGAGCACACTTGCTCAGAAAACACACACACACATGCTAGATCAAGTTCCTACAAGATCAGATCCTCCAGCATAGATCAGATGCATACGATCACACACACTGAGATCTACATAGAGCACTTGTGCAGATTGCTCAAACATGCTCAAAAATGAAATTAGATGAACACTCTAATAGAAATAAGGGATGGAAGGATAAATTGGATGTTCCTCGTTGAGAGCTATTTGCTGAAAGCTTGAATTGAAAGCCCTTGAGAAGATTCGATGAAGTTCTTCTTCAATTCATGATACTCTATTTCAGATCTGGATTTGCAAAGTAATTCCGATCTGAATTGCTCCTTTGTTCTCCCACAGATGCTAAGCTTTGTGCTTTTGCTCTCGCACCAGCTTCCACTTCCACCTTCTTCTCGCACTGCTTCTTCTTCTTTGCACTACTGCTCCTTCTTCCTCTGCTGCTCTCCTTGAATCTGCTTCTCTTCTCTTTCTACTCTTCCAGCACTCTCACTCTCTCTCTCTATGCTTGGCCTTGCTCTCCACAATGGATATCTACTCTAGATGTGACAGAAGGCTTTTTATAGCCTCAACGCACTCCCTTGTATGTGGGACACATGTGCACAGAAACCTAGGGTTCACCCAAGGTTGCCACGTGTCCACATATCCTTCTCCTCTTTGCCACTTTGAAGAAGGGGTATTTTGGTAATAAAAGATTCTCCCATAATCTCCAAGGATAAGTCACACACCCTTTGTAATTCATCCCTTTCCTTTCCATTTCTGAATTTTCACTCGAGTGCATCAACGTATGTTTGCATGTGTCAATGCCACTTGACTAAATATTAGTTCCAGATTACTGAGAGGACATGTGTGTCGACCTGATTGACAACTTGCATCGACCTCCTATGTTTTTCTTCAGATGTGGCTCACTAGATGTATAATGTGTGCCGACCAACCCTGTAGTGTGTGTCGATGCATCTGCGACTTTGTCCTTCACAAGCTGATTGGACATACTATGTGTGTCGACCTGACTTGCAATGTGTGTTGATGTAATTGTGACTTTGTCCTTCATGAGCTTACTGGACAGACTATGTGTGTCGACCTGATTCTCAATGTGTGTCGACACAATTTTGACATTGTTTTGTAGACCTGCAAATATATGAAGTATGAACTATCAAAACATGTCATCATCATTAAAATATGAAATATAAAGCATCAAACTATGTTGTTTTTTATCAAAATATCATTATTCAAACTATTAATTGCACAATCATTATAACATTCTCCCTATTAAAGTATAGTTTTTAGTCACCATCAAAATCAAAGTATGTGTTTAATTATCATCAAAATATTAATACACACTCAACACAACATTCTCCCCCTTTTTGATGATGACAAAAATAAATGCTCATAAACTCATTCTTTTTCTCCCAAACACACATTCTTTTTCTCCTCATTCTTTTTCTCCCAAAAGCTTTTCTCCCACGTAAACTTATTCTTTTTCTCCCCCTTTTTGACAACATCAAAAAGATTGAATTGAAATATAAATGGCAAGAAGTCTTGGGTTGTTTTTATTTCATGTTATTTTTATTGAATGAAAAAGCATTTTCTCCCTTTTATTGGTGAGTCACTTCCTCTTTCTAAATAGGAATCAATGGAGAATGTGGCATGAAATCAATGAATGAATTTGTGGAAAGAAATGTTCAGAGTGATCAAAATGAGTGAGTCAAAGTGATAAATTATTGTATATTTGCTATTGTGCAACAAAGTTTAATCACAAAGACACACTCAACACAAAGTATAACAAGATGTAATGATCTAAATATAGTTAAAATAATGATATAAATATGAGTCAAAGTGACCTATATGAGTTAGAAAAAGTGCTTAACATATGAGGTTATTAGTTTTATATTTAACACAATGTAGAATAAAGATCTAAACTCATTGTTCATGAACTTTATGTAGGTCTTGTGCTTTTTGTCCTGACTATTTTGAATTCCTTTCAGTTTTACTGAAAAGAGTACGAGAATAATTTGGTTAAATCTCACTTTTCAGTGCAAGAGATCACATTTGTAAGACCCGTTTCCCGTTTCCGATTCCGTCCGGTGTTGTGGGATGACTGGCCACTGACACGTCCAGGCTGGGTGATGCATTGTGTCGCGTCGGGGGTGCCCGACGCGACAGTCGTCCGTGTCGCGACAAGGTGGTGCGTGGCATTCTGGTGGCGCCCTGGTTGCCCATCGTGTTCTGGTTGCGACCGGTCAACGAGTCGCAACTACTTTATGTCTTGTCGGTCGTCTGACGCCTGTCAGTGGCAGTGTGTCAGTACGGCGGTCGGGTCGTCGCGGCATCCGTGGTGGGCGCATTCTAGTTGCGGTCCGTTGACCCGTCGCGTTAAGGTTGTTAACGCGACGGGGTGGTCCGTCGCGTTCTGGGTGCTGGGGGCTTAAGGCGCAGGCCGGCCACCCCTTCCCCCTCTCTCTCTCCTCTTCTTCCCTTCCCCTCTTCTCTGGCGGTGGGGAGGCTCCCCTCCAACGATCGGAGCATGGTGGCGCCGGCGGCTCGTGGCGGCATCGTGGCGCGTGCGTGGAGCGAGGAGGAGTGGCCAACCGACGTGAAGGCCCTCGTGGGTTTGTTCTTCGTGAAAGGTAGGGATTTCTAGTGCCCTTCCCAATACGGGTGGATCGGAAGTCCTCGGGGTTTTGTAGTTAGCTTTACAGCTTTTCCCATGCTCCCTCCCCGTGTGTGCATGTTTGTATAGTTCTGGGCGGCTCGGGATGGAGCTTCCCGTGGTCTCCCTCCCGACTGATGTCGCGGCCGCGGTGCGCGTCGCGACATTAGTAGAGGCGTCGCCCCGGTCGAGCACGACCTTATCGACGCACGTTTGGCGGTCGCGATAAGGGTCACTGTCGCGACCTGGTTTCCCGTCGCGACAGGGAGGCTGTTGCGACACGCTGTCCCATCGCATCAAGGCTATTGTCGCGGCGCCCTTCCCCGTCGCAATGGCATCGCGACGGCCTGTGGGGGCGCGACAGTGCTTGTGCTGCCTCGGATGGCTTTCATGGCCGATTTGTGTGTCGGCGTGTGCCCCAGGGCAGGCCTTGCCCTTAGGACCTTCCGATAAGGAACGCGGCAGGTTGCCTCTCTACGTTCAGTGACTGAAGGTGACACCTTCGTGGCCGCGTCCTAGCAATGGTGCCAGGAGGGTCGCGTCTGCCTAACAATCGATTGACTGGCAGTCAATCGATTGTTAGCAGAGCGACGAGCTTTCTGTACTTCTGGTAGTGCTCCGAGGTTTTGGCTCGCTCGTGCGTTTTTCTTGGCCGACAACCCTTTTGAGGGTCCGTGCGTGCCTCTTGCTTGCTGGGCTTGTCGTGTGCTACAAGCCAGCAGTTCGGCGTGGCTTTGTTGTGTTGCCCTGCCTGTTCTCTGTTCGCCCGGTGCTTGGCACTTGAGGGCTTGTCCCGTTCAGAGGTTGTCTCGTCCTCGGGATCCTGTTGAGGGAGTACTCGGGCTACGAGCGTGCTCGAGTTGGCAGCCCACGTGAGCAGACTCTGGAGCTGAGGGGAAAACGAGGTTGGGACAGCGGCATTGAGTCGTTTGTAGAGCTCTCTTGTCTGGGTCTGGGACGCCGAGGGGTTCGGAGTGCTCTCCTAGCACAGACCAGACAGTCCCTTGTCTCACTGCCTCTCTCTGCGTTGGTTCCGGAGCCACGTAGTGGTGTCAAGCGTGAGGCCGCAGCTTGGCCAGGCTACGGTGTTGTGTGCGTTGTGCGTTTCTGTGGCAGCTCGGTCTCGCCCTTCGCAAGGGTAGAGGCAGGAGCTAGGCTAGCGAGCAGAGTGTGTGGACTGCGGGTCCCCATCTTGGTTGCTAGCGGCGGTGGCTTGGTTGCTGTTGCTGTGACGGCGTTTCCTCGCGACGTTCCGAGTGTTCCTCGTTGCCCGAGCTACACGGCGGTTACAGCCTTGCTGTGTTTAGTCTCAGTGGACATCGTTGGTCTGGCCATGGGCAGACCAGTGCTTCTTGTTATTCCCGCTCGGTTTCCTCTCGGTACCGTAGTCCCATTCTTGGGTGCCAGTCCGTAGTGGCACCGGCGTGTATGGTTCCCGACCTTGCGGTGTATCCAGGGTCTGGGGTGGTTTCTGCTTGTGGGCCCTCGACTCTGTGGAGGTCTGAGGTGGCCGTGCTTGCGGTGAGACGTCGTTCTCACTTGGTTGTTCCATGGTCTCGGCAGGCGTGCCGAGGGTTGCTTCCGCTCTGTGCCCGACTCCGTTGGTTTCTGCGGGAGTCGTGTGTATGGCCCGACCTCAGTTGGTGGTCGTGGCGTTGCGCTGTTCTCTTCCGCTGCTTAGTAGTACCCTGCTATAGGTGTTACTCGTTTTACAGCTTTCTAGTGTAGTTTCCTATTTTCGGAGTTCCTGCTGCTCTGGTCGGTGAGGGACTGGTAATCCCTACTGGGCCTTGTTCTCGAGGCTCACCCCCCCTACTTCCTTCAGCTAGGGGCTCATCGTCGTGGGAGCTCGGTGTCGGACGAGTTGCAGAGGCGGCTATGGCGTCATGTTGTTGTCAGCAGCAGTGAGAGCGAGCGTTGTGAGCTCTTGTACCCGAGTGAGCTGAGAGTTGTGTTTTGCAAGTCCTCGGGGTATGCCCTTAGGACTGCACCTTTCTTTCTTCTGGTACCTATGCTTTTGTTGGGACGCGTTGTACAGACTTTTGTATATTGTACATATTGTTATAGTTATTGGAATTCAATACATATCTCACTAGACTATTAATTATAACCCTTCCGAGTCTTCGGATCTGTGGGTGGCGACGCGAACTTCGGGTCCTGGTGGGTCGGGTCGTTAGTTGGTATCAGAGCGAGGGTCTACTGAGATTTGTAAGGAGTTAATAACTATAGTTGTCCCAAAGGAAGGTACTAGTGCATTGCTGACACCGTCCGACTAGTGTTAGGCTTGTGCTTTCAAATGTTTTGCAGGTGTGCGGTTTCCCTGCATGGCTCGTGTGCGTGTTGCAGTGGGTTGCTGCTGTTGCTGCTGCGCGATATGGCGAGTGTGGTCGCTCGGTGTTTGTACCGTGGTGGTGCGGTTAGCGCTGGACTCGCTGACAGTGGTCTTCCCCTTATGGAGGACATGGTAGGCAAGTCCAGGTGCAGTGCTCCTATTCGTCTTCGGCGCATTTGAGCGGGTGTGCGTCGCGAAGGCTGAGAGAGCCTGCGTGTGTGTGTGTGGCCTTCGCCGGTGCAGGGTTGTTGTCTGTGGAACCAGTCGAAGTGTCCCGGACTTTTTGGCTGTCCCCCTTTTGTTGGGGGTGTGTGTTGTGTTGGCTGTGTGTTTGGCCTTGGGTGCCTTTGAGCCGTTGTGCGCTATGCTCGGGACGCCGAGCTAAGCAGGTGCCTTGTGTGCGGTGTTGCATCGGGGTTGAGCGTTGCGACACTTGTGCGGTTGTTGTCAGCTGGTACTGACTGGTTGTGAACTCTAGTGAGGTGCTCCTGGAGTTCTTCTTATTGGTTCTGGCGGGAGTGAGGTTCCCCAGAACTATGCTGTGTTCGTTTCTAGTTGTTGTTGCGTTGCCCTCCGGGTTGAGGTGCATCACTTGGTTGTCTTGTGTTCTGGTGAGGTTTCCCAGAACCGTTTGTTATTGTCCTGGTGAGGGTTTCTCTCAGGACTGCTCCATGCTCGTTTCTGTCGTGCTGTGCTACCTCAGGGTTTGAGGTATGCTGCTTCTGTTGGTTTGGCTGGCGCATTCTGGAGGGTTTCCCAGAATGGTGCCTTTGGTTTTTTGGTGGAGGTTCTCCAGGTCCGGCTTGTGTTGTTTCTGCAGTTCTGCTGGCTGCAGTATCTTCTCTGATGGCCCGTGTTGTTTGGTCGTTGGGTTGTGCATTCTGGTGAAGGTTCTTCCCAGGATCGCCCTTTGTCACTCCTGGCAGAGGTTCTTCCCAGGAGTGCTTCGTGTTCATTTCGGGCCACTGTTGTGTGCGCCCCTGTGGTTCGAAGTGTGCCGTTTGGTTGGGCTGTGTTCTGGTGAGGTTCTCCCAAGACGGCTCTTGGCGCCTTTGGTGGAGGTTCTCCCCAAGGCTGCTTCATGTTGTTTTGATTGTCGATGCTCTCTCTCTCTGCGGAGATGAGTTGTCGTTGTTGTCGGTTGGACTGTCTTTGTTACAGTCCGCTTGGGCGTTGTCAGTCAAGGTGTTGTGCTCTTGGTCATGTGTTTGGCTGCCGCGTTGGCCAGCTCGTCTTGTTGTTCGTTTCCATATTTCTCGATTACGCGGGTGGGACTGCGTGTCCTCGTAGTCCGGATGGTTGCTTCATTTTTCACGCCCTGCGTGCTCTCCCAGATGGTGGTCTGGTGAGTGTAGTGGGTGTTTGGCTGGTTGTGCTTCTTGTGGAAGCGTCAGTTTGGCATTGTGGTTTTCCCTCTTGCATGTGGAAGAGACTCGTTGCGTTGCGTGTCTTCTTCCTTTGCTTTTCGTTGGTTGCTCGGGGTGGTGATGCTTCACCGTGGTGTTGTGTTGCCAAGGTGCTCATCGTCGCGACCTTCTGGTGAGAGTCACCTTCCCTGGAGATGTTTGGGTTGAGTTGTTTGGCTCCTCGTGCTGTCTTTTCCATGTGGCACCATGGGTCAGTGGGCCTGTTGTGCCAATTGTTGTCGAGATGGGTTTGCTACCTGCCTAAACAGTTTGGGACGTTGGGTCCCTGTTGGTTTAGTGCGAGGTAGTGTTCGTTCCTGTTGGATCACTTCCGTGAGCGTTGTTCCGCTGTGCATTGGTTTTCGTGTTCTGCTTGCTCGTGCGAGCGTTGTTCCGGTGTGCGCTCGATGGTGCCTCGGCTTGTGCCTTGGAGGCTCTTCGAGTCGGCATTTTGGTATTTGGACTCTCTACCGGTTGCGATAGAGGTGGTGCTTCTTGCTCTTGCGCGCCAGGGAGTTGCTGGGCTTTCACTCCTCGTGTGGCAGAGTCGATGTTTCGTGTTTTGTGCGCTTCATGGAGCCGATGTGATGGTCGCGCTCTTGAAGTCGTTGTCGGCTTTTCTGTGCACTTTTCTTGTGGGCCTCTGGTGGAGAGGTCCCCTTCGTGGGGCCCTGTGTCGTTTCGGGCCATTGGTGCGATGGCGTGTGCTGCACCATGTGCGTTTTCCGACGCTTCGTGTTTTTGTGCCTTAAGGGTTGGGGTCGGTGTGGCCTGTTGTGCCCTTTTTGACTTGTGGTTCATTGCGCATGGCTCTTGGTAGGTATCTTGTGGAGAGTCCTTCCTGTTAAGCCGCGGTGTTGTTTCGGCCGCTGGTGTACCTGTGTTGCACCTTGCTGAGTTTTGGTGCTTGTGGTAGCACCGTGTGCTCGTGTTCGATTGTTTCAATTTTGTGCCGTCTGGAGCCGTGGTACATTGTGTTGTACCTTGGGTGGCTCCTGGTGCTTGTGATAGCATCCTGTGTTGTGCCGTGTGCCTTGATCGTGAGATTTGTGCGTCGTTTCCTGAGTTTGCTCAGTGTTGGAGGCGTTGGGCTTTCCGCCTCTGGGACACGTGTGCTAGCCCGAGTCTTGTGGTTGTACCGTTATCACTGTGGGGTGGCTGCTTTGCCTTGTCTAGGTAGCCCTATCGGTGGTACGCCAGGCTTTGGTCGTAGCATGTGTCCGAGTTTCCTCTCGCTTTGGAGCGAGTGCGTTCGGTTGTGGTACCTGCTTCGGTCTGGGTCCCTCTGAGGTCAATGTGTGTCGTCGACCTCTGCAATTGTTTTGGTTTCCATGTGGTTGCGCGTGGTGTTGGTGAGTCTGGAGGCCGATGGAGGAGTCCTAACAGTTCGTTTGGTGACAATGAGGCATGTTGGCTTGCTAGTACTCGACCAAGTGATTTGTCGACGTTGTGAGGTGTCCGATTTCGGCTAACCTCAGACACCTTCCGTGCTTTTTTTTGCGATGTGTTGCGTTGTGGAGCGTGTGGTTTCCCAGTCTTGTTGCTCCACGTGCGTTTGCTGTCCCTGTTGGAGCACGAGGAAGGTCTGAGTGAGACCTAGTGGTGACAGTGGATATCGTTTTTCGCGTGTTGAGGTTTCTCGCGTGCGTTTGCTGTCCCTGTTGGACCATGAGGAAGGTCTGGGTGAGACCTAGCGATGACAGTGGACGTCGTTCCGTGTGTTGCGGATCCTTCGCCAGTGTGACGTTGCTCTGGTCCTCGTCACTCGCGTGGTTTCTCGGTTGGGCTGGTGACCGGTGCTAGCTGCTGCTAGTAGCATGAGGCCGTCTCCCTGAGATTGTGGTTGGTTCTCAGGCTTCTCTCATATGGTTGTCAGAAACTATGTGCTCTGTCAGGTTTTGCTGGCGATAGAGCGAGTTGCTGACCAGCATTTTTCGTGTTGCTACTAGCAACTGCGTCCTCTGTCAGGCCTTGCCGGCGACATAGTGGGTTGTCGATCGGTTGGTCCCAACAGTGAGGTCTGTTGGTGGCTGCAGCCGTGTAGTTTTCGGCTGGCGTTTTCCGCTGTTTGGGCCAGATTTGGCGTCGCTCGGCACCAGTGGGATTGTCATTCCGTTTGGGCGCCCCACGTGCGGCTGGAGTGAGCCATTGGTTTCTCGGCTTGGTGCTCCCGGAGTGTTGGAGCATGTTGTGAGCCATTGGGTTTTCGATTTTGTGCTCTCCGTGTGCTTGGAACCCGTTGTGTGAGCCGTTGGTTTCTGGCTTCGTGAGTTCCGCGCGTGTTTGGTGGTGCGATTTTTGCCACGAAGAAGTTGTGTTGAGACTTAGTTGCTTATTTGCATTGGTTTTGTGTTTGCTCCGTGTGTTTTATTTCGTGCCTCGGGATCTTCTGGGCTTGTCCCAATTTCGAGGATGAAATTATTTTAAGGGGGTAGAATGTAAGACCGGTTTCCCGGATTCCGTCCGGTGTTGTGGGATGACTGGCCACTGACACATCCAGGCTGGGTGATGCGTGGTGTCGCGCGGGGGGGTGCTCGACGTGATAGTCGTCCGTGTCGCGACAAGGTGGTGCTCGCGTTCTAGTCACGCCCTAGTTGCCCGTCGCGTTCTGGTCGCGACCGGTCAACGAGTTGCGACTGCTTTATGTCTTGTCGGTCGCCTGACGCCTATCAGAGTGGCAGTGTGTCAGTACGGCGGTCGGGTCATCGCAGCGTCCGTGGTGGGCGCGTTCTGTCGCGGTCCGTTGACCCGTCGCGTTAAGGTTGTTAACGAGACGGGGCGGTCTGTCGCGTTCTGGGTGCTGGGGGCTTAAGGCACAGGCCGGCTACCCCTTCCCCCTCTCTCTCCTCTTCTTCCCTTTCCCCTCTTCTCCGGCGGTGGGGAGGCTCCCCTCCGGCGATCGGAGCGTGGTGGCTTCGGCGGGCTCGTGGCGGCGTCGTGGCGCATGCGTGGAGCGAGGAGGAGGTGGCCAACCGACGTGAAGGGCCCCTCGTGGGTTCGTTCTTCGTGAAAGGTAGGGATTTCTAGTGCCCTTCCCAATCCGGGTAGATCAGGAGTCCTCGGGGTTTTGTAGTTAGCTTTACAGCTTTCCCCATGCTCCCCTCCCCGTGTGTGCATGTTTATATAGTTCTGGGCGGCTCGGGATGGAGCATCCCGTGGTCTCCATCCGACTGATGTCGCGGCCGCGGTGCGCGTCGCGACATTAGTAGAGGCGTCGCCCCGGTCGGGCGCGACCTTATCGCAGCGCATTTGGCGGTCACGATAAGGGTCGCTGTCGCGACCTGGTTTCCCGTCGTGACAGGGAGGCTGTTGCGACGCGCTGCCCCGTCGCATCAAGGCTATTGTCACAGCGCCCTTCCCCGTCGTGATGGCATCGCGACGGCCTGTGGGGGCGCGACAGTGCCTGTGCTGCCTCGGGTGGTTTTCGTGGTCGGTTTGTGTGTCGGCGTGTGCCCCAGGGCAGGCCTTGCCCTTAGGACCTTCCGGTACGGAACGCGGCGGGTTCTCTCTGCGTTCAGTGACCGAAGGTGACACCTTCATGGCCGCGTCCTGGAAATGGTGCCAGGAGGGTCGCGTCTGTCTAACAATCGATTGACTGGCAGTCAATCGATTGTTAGCAGAGCGAGGGCAGCCCAAGGTAACATTGAAGGTCAGTCTGTCAACCGACCCCCTCTCTTCAATGGTGAGATTATGCTTATTGGAAGACCAAATGGAGTACTTTCTACAAGGTCACGACTATCTGATATGGTCAATAATAGAAGAAGGCGATCTCCTGGTCACAAATGAGAAAGCTCAGTGGACAGATGATGACAAGAAAAAGATCTCCTTGAATTGTAAAGCAAAGAGTATTCTGTGTTGTGCACTAAGAAAAAAGGAATTCTACAGAGTTTTAGCCTGCAAATCCGCAATGGACATGTGGAAAAGCTCAAAATTACCTATGAAGACACAGACAAGGTGAAGGAGACAAGAATTAATATTCTTGTTACACAATATGAAAGATTTTAGATGCAATCAGGTGAGTCCATAACTCAAATGTTCAGTCGATTCACAGATATTACAAATGGATTGGCTGGACTGGGGAAAACCTATGAGATTGGAGACATGGTGAGGAAAATTCTTAGATCCTTACCATCTCATGGACCCCAAAGGTCACAGCATTGAGGAAGCTAATGATCTGAAAAGGATGTCTTTGGAAAAGCTCATTGGGTCCTTATGGCTCATGAGATCAATATGGAAAGGCTAGGAGAGTCCTTAAGTAGAAAGAAGCACTCCAATGCCTTAAAAGCTAAAGAAGACTCATCAGAAGCAAGCTCAGATGAAAATGAAAGTATTGAGGACAGTGAAAATGATGAAGCAATGCTATCAAGAAGACTGCAACGGATTTTAGCCAAGAAAAAGAAATTTCAATCTGGCAGAAGATTCTTTAAGAAAAACAAAGAGTTTAAGAAGTCAGAAGGAAAGGATCTGAAGAAAGGAAACCAATATGCTATGAGTGCAAGAAACCTGGACATATCAAGGCAGAATGTCCAAAGCTTAAGAAAGATGGACACAGAAAAAGGACAACATCAAACGATTCAGAAGTACAAGAAAAAGGCAATGGCAGCCGCTTGGGAAAATAGCAGCGACTCAGACAGTGAGTCAAGCTCAAGCAGTGATAAAGAAGAAGCCAACCTGGCGTTCATGGCAAATACAGATGAAAGGTAACATCTGACTCCTCTTTTGATTCCTGCAATAATTCTGATTTGGATAATTTAGAGGAAGCATTCAATGAACTATACAGTAAATATAGAGAAGTAACCAAACTATTAAAAGTAGTAAGAAAAATAATGCTTGTCTAGAAAACACACTCAGATCTAAAATCAGAAAATGAACAGCTAGAAAAATAGTTAACTGAACTTAAAAGTAGAAATGAGTTATTATGTGAAGATCTAAAAGATAAGAATGAACAAATAATTAAATTGGAAAAACAAGCAAGCTTGGATGAACTGAAAATAGAGATAAACTCATTAATAGAAGAAAATAAAAAGTTATCTAGCACATTGGAAAAATTACAAATGGTAAAAACTCTCTCATATTAAAAGGTGCTAGAAGATCAGGTAAGAAGAAAAATGGATTAGGATATACACCCCCAGATAATGAAGAAACCATAGTTTATCCTAAAATATATCCAACACCAAAATTTGTACCTGAACAAAACATTGCATACAAGGCAGATTTCAAATATATAGAAAAAGTAACTAAATTGTCCTGCTGCAGTCACTGTAGCAAATTAGGACATATTATAACTACATGTCCAACTAAACATAAGAAATGGATAATAAAAAGGGAAACTAGTGATACTAACCAATCAGGACCCAAAAGAACTTGGGTACCTAAAACTTAATGTTTTCATTTCAGGGTAATCTTCGAGCATCCAAATGGTATCTGGACAGTGGGTGCTCAAGGCACATGTCAGGTAATCGAAAGCTATTCTCTCATCTTCAAAATGAAGAAGGAACTGTTACATATGGAGATAACGAAAAGGAACAGTGATAGGCAGTGGTCTGTGAACAATAAAGGAAAAACAGTTATTGAAGATGTATTGTTTGTTCAAAGGGCTAAAGCATAATCTCATTAGCATCAGCCAGCTCTGTGACAGAGGCCATCAGATCCAGTTTCAAGAGTCAAAATGCAACATATTAAAGGATGGAGCAGTAATTTTCAAGGCAAATAGAGAAAAGAACTATATGTGCTCTATCTTGAAGAACTCAAGGATCAAAATGTCTGTTTGACAGCAAATAAAGATCAATCAACTGAACTGTGGCACAGAAGATTGGGACATTGCAGCATAGACGGTATGAGAAAGTTTTTAAAGAAAAATCTTGTGGAAGGTCTGCCAAAAGTCAGCACTAAGAGGAAGGTGTTTGTAGACCTTGTGCCAACGAAAGCACACTAAGAGCTCCTTCAAGTCGAAGACTGTGGTAACCACCTCAAAACCTTTGGAACTCCTTCATATGGATTTGTTTGGGCCAATGAGGACCACCAGTCTTGGAGGAAAGAATTTTGTTTTGTTATTGTCGATGACTACTCCAGGTTTACATGGGTGTCATTCCTAGAACATAAAGATGATACGTTTGAAAGTTTGTCAATTTCAGCAAGAAGGTCCAGAAAGACCAGAAGTTCAGTATCATTTGTATTCGATCAGACCATGGAGGTGAATTTCAGAATGAAAAATTTTCTAAATTCTGTGATGACCAAGGAATTGAGCACAATTTTTCAGCACCAAGGACACCACAGCAAAATGGAGTTACTGAGAGGAAGAATAGAACTTTATTGGACATGGCAAGAACAATGCTGTCAGAGTATGATTTACCAAGATATTTTTGGGCTGAAGTAGTGAACACAACAAGCTATATTATCAATAGAGTAATGATCAGGCCAATCCTAAAGAAGACTGCATATGAACTGTTCAAAGGAAATAAGCCAAAGATCAGCCACATCAGGACATTTGGATGTCCTTGCTTTATCCATAATAATGGAAAAAGGGATATTGGTAAGTTGATGCCAAATCAGATGAAGGCATCTTCATGGGGTACACCTCTAAACCTAAAGGCTATAGAGTATTTAACAAGCGTACGTTATTAATTGAACAATCTGTTCATATCATTTTGATGAAACTAACCTTCCTTGAGAAAGGAAGAAGATAGTGATATAATGATACAATAAGTTGTCTGAAAAATTAAAGGGTACAACAATTGAAGACAAGGATGATCCACCTCTGGAAGACATGCAACAACAAGATATTGCACATGAAAATCTTCCAAAGGAATGGAGGTACAAGAAAGATCACCCACCTGAGAACATTATTGGTGATCCATCTATAGGGGTAAGAACAAGAGGTAATGTAATACCTTGTGATTATCTAGCATTCGTCTCTCAAATAGAGCCTAAGACAGTCAATGAAGCTCTTACTGATGAATCTTGGATTATGGCTATGGAAGACGAACTTAATCAGTTCAAGAGAAACCAAGTATGGTCACTTGTTCCCAGACCATCAGACCATCCAGTTATTGGCACAAAGTGGGTGTTCAGAAACATTGGATGAGGCTGGTGTGATCTTAAGAAACAAGGTCAGGCTGGTAGCTCAAGGCTACTCCCAAGAGGAAGGCATAGATTTTGATGAAACCTATGCACCTGTAGCTAGACTTGAGGCTATTAGAATATTACTTGCATATGCATCAGCATTAGATTTAAAACTATTTCAAATGGATGTCAAGTCTGCATTCTTAAATGGTTTTATTAAGGAGAAGTTTATGTAGAACAACCCCCGGGTTTTGATGACACAGAATTCCTAATCATGTTTTCAAACTTCATAAGGCATTGTATGGTTTAAAGCAAGCACCTAGAGCCTGATATGAAAGGCTCAGTTCTTTTCTTTTAACCCATGGTTTCAGTAGAGGTCAAGTAGATAGCACCCTTTTTATAAGTCAAAGGTCAACATGTTTTACTTGTTCAAATTTATGTAGATGACATAATTTTTTATTCTACTGATGAATCTTTTTGCAAGTATTTTGAAAAGCTCATGCAGGGAGAATTTGAAATGAGCATGATGGGAGAGCTCAACTACTTTCTTGGACTACAAATCAAACAAGGAAAAGAAGGAACTCACATCTGTCAAGCTAAGTACACAAAAGAACTTTTGAAGAAGTTTGGATTCGTCAATGCTAAGCCACTGTCAACACCTATGAGTACATCAACAAGGATGGACAGTGACAATAATGGTAAGATAGTAGATCAAAAGATCTACAGAGGTATGATAGGTTCATTACTTTACCTAACAGCTAGTAGACCTGATATTTTATTTAGTGTGTGTATGTGTGCTAGATATCAGGAAGATCCTAGAGAATCTCATCTAATCTCAGTAAAAAGAATTTTTAGATACTTATCTAAAACTCATGATCTAGGTCTGGTATCTGAATGTTGTGAAATTAATTTAGTAAGATACTCTGATGCTGACTATGCTGGATGCAAGTAGACATGAAAAGCACCAGTGGATGTTGTCAATTTCTTGCAGGATGCTTGATATCATGGTCTTCCAAGAAGCAAAACTCAGAGGCACTATCAACTGCTGAAGTTGAGTATGTTGCTGTTGGAAGTTGTTGTACACAACTTTTGTAGATCAAGCAACAACTTGAGGACTATGGACTTCATATCAAGACAATCCCACTATTATGTGACAACACAAGTACTATAAATCTTACCAAAAATCTAGTACAGCATTCAAGGACCAAGCACATTGAGGTTAGATATCACTTCATTAGATCATGTAGCTAATGGTAATTTAGACATATCATTTATTAATACAAATGGTCAGTTAGCAGATATTTTCACAAAAGCCTTACCCGAAGAGAGGTTCACATCTCTTAGAAGGGAATTGGGCATGTGTAATTTGTGAAAATATTTCTGTTCAAAACTGATAGATAAATTTTCAGAATTTAAGTAAACTTTCTCTCCAATGGCTTTAAGCAAAAGGAAGTTAAATTATCTCTCCTGGCTGCTCTCTTTTTAAAGTCTGTTGAGTTGGTCAAACTTGTTTGTCGTTTTCTGCCACCTTTTTGGTGCCTCATTTTTCGGTAAGCCTTTATTTAACTCCAAAATCGATGTGGAAACGATTCATCTCCTACCTTATACTTTTTCCCTCTTTCGTCTGGTTGCCTGAGCCGATGCCCTAACGACTCCGACATCGACTTTCTGCTCATTTGAAGCTCCTCTCTCTTTTCCCGCGAAGAATTTCTTGAGGGCTTTCTCTCCTCTTTCCATCTCAATCCTCCAGAAAATCTTCCTCACCCAAAATCCATGGCATCGTCCATTGTCTCCGGCAGTTTTGGTGGTTACAGCGCTGAGTTTCTTACTCTTGAGCAGCAAGAAAGGTTCACTTTTGTGAAAACCAAGCTTTGTGGAATAAGGCGGTAGATGTTGCGGATCTTGAGAAGAATGGTATGATCAGTGTAGTGGTCGCTACGAGAAGGATGCAGTGGACGGGAATCACCACCTTCTCTGAGGTAAGCTATCCGGACCTCGTGAAGGCGTTTTGTGTGTGTTTGAGAACAGAGGCAGATGGGTCCTTGATTTCATCTGTCAAGGGAACCCAAATCAAGATTGACCATGAAGTTTTGAAGACCCTGTTTAATGTGAGCACGTCTGCTCATAGTGGAGTACACTCTTGGACACCCAGGCAAAGGGTCGAGGTATTATTGGTTCAGAATTTAGACTGAAAGATGGCAAGTTGGATATCAACCATTGAATGCCTTCAATCGCCTCTGCACTTCGTAGTTTGTCAGATACTTGTTCCTAGAAGTGCTACTTTTTCTATATGCACCAAGGCAGACTCGGATATGATGTATTGGGCCGTTCAGAACCAAGAAATCAACATGGCCGAAGTGATGATGGGAAGGATGAAGCTTGCCCGTGATCAAATCTGGGATACAAAGCGTAAGTTAAATGTATCCCTGCCTTATGCTCATCTGCTCACCAAAGTTTTTCAGCATTTTTGAGTAGATGTGTCTGGCGCCGTTGTAGAAAAGATGGGCCAAGCAGTTAGATCCATAAATCTAAGGAAAAGCGGATTTTCAGTGGTCAACGGAGTATGGACCAAGACCTCTGTGGTTGAGGGTGAACCCATCATAGGGGAAGCCCAAGACGTCCAGCTAGAGGCAGCAGCAGTAGAATCAGAGGGACCATCAGCAGTTGCAGAACCAGCAGCAGTAGAAGCCGTAGTATCCAGAGCTTCACAGGAAGTAGCTGCAATGGAAAATCCAGTAGCTCAAGGAAATGTAGTAGTGGAAGATTCTGTCAGATGTCCAGAGGATCCTCTACCCACCTCCTCAGTGGCATCTGTGCTTCGACAAGTATTGGATTCCATTCACTCCACCTCCGTGATTCAAAACACTAGTGGGAATTTGGTAGAAGAGTTGTGGCATCAGGCCACCTGGAAGAATCCGTGACAGCTGCTCCAATTCAAAAGGAGTCATCAATTGTTCCAGAAGACATTGTGATGGAAGATGCTCCCATTCAGGGGGCGCAAGAAGGAGTTGAAGGAGGGGCCCATTCAGGGGGAGCAAGAAATTGATCAGAGGCAGCAGTATCTCAGGGGGAGCAAACTATAGATGCCCCTACAAATGAAAGACCCAATACTATTCATACTGAAGATCTTGAACCAGTTGAAAAGAGAAGCAAGAAAATTGCTCACAAAAGCAGAGGAAAATTCTAAAGAAGGTGCACTTGAAGCCTATCTTGAAGAGGTTGGATGATTAAGGTGATATCTTGACCTCAGTGCAGTCAGATGTGAGTTCTGTCATTGTGCGCCAGGAATCCATGTCCAATGATTTTTCTCAAATAAGTAATGCCATGAAGTGGTTCAATAAGGAATTGCGCTCTATGAAGGTGATGGTGTCTGAGATTTTGAAGGCAGTAGGACCTACAGATTCTACTCCTCACCCTTCTATCCCTCCGAGCACTTCAATCGATGTTCCTAGGCCATTAGGGCCCTCCCTTCAAGAGTGTGGGCCTCCAGGCCAAGTGAAGGTCTTTCAGGGCCATCTGGGCCCATTGATGTTGATCAAGAGGAGCAGCCATCAGGGATTCTAGTTAATGCGCCAACCGAGCTATCAGGGCCAAGTTTTTCAGTTCAGCCATCAGAGAGTATGCCTATTGAATATTTTTCTATCAGTAAGGGATCTGGGCCATCTGGACCGGGCGAAGAGGTTCTTATCCCAATGGAACCTGTAGTTGAAAGAGCAGAACAGGTTGTAGCTCCTGAGCCCCCTGCCACTTCTACTCTTCCCACTCCAGCCCCTCTTTCTCCACCTACCTCATCCACTGCACCTCCAGCTCCAACCACCTTTAAACGACCCCGTCCAAGACCTATATCCTCTCCTACACCATTTCCTCCCACAATCTGGCTCATCTCCTGTTTCTTCCACCATTGTTCTTTCTCCACCATCTTCTCCTCAGATTCCTCCAGCATCCTCTTCTGTTGCGCCCTCTTCTTCTTCTGGTCCTTCCTCCTCAGGACCCTCTGCTCTCCCTACCATAACTCCCGCCTCTATCTTCAATCCACCTACACCTCCTTCCTTTATTACCATTATTCCTGAGGGTGCCCAACTCACTCAGGTTGAAATCCAGGATATTAAGGATGAATTTGAGGTAGCAATACTTCATTCAGTCCTGGCTATTGGCACCCACACTCACAGGACAGGCTCTTCTAGTCCTGTCTCTAAAAAGAGGAGACTCACTTCCACCCATCCTGTCTCCTCTGACACTTGTTATCCTCCCCTTTGGTTCTCCCTTTCTATCTCCAATAAGCAGAAACTTATCTATGAAGAATATCTTCAAAAAGTAGTTTTTGCCCACATTTTTGGCCTTCCCTTCCAAAATCTTTCTGATCATATTACCACCATCTTTCCTTACACCCATCTCTATAAGGCTCAACAGTCAAAAATTTTCTCCATGACTGAAGCCAACCTGAAGAGCAGTGGGCTCGGAGAAAGAGAGATCTGTACAGTCAACTCCATAGAGTTCAAGCTGCCAGATATCCACCTAGGGAAGCTCCTCTTCCTCCTCTTCTGAATGGTTCCAGATCCATCACAAAAATCTATTTGGACCCTTCATTTAGAAAGAGATCAAGTTTATCAGGCAGTATCATATGTACAGTAACTACTGCTATGTAAATCACCTCCCTGAATCTCAGCTGGGTCAGTTCCGTGAAGCCATCAGGGCTCTCAGTTCAAGCACAGCTCATTCTGACTCCCTTAAGGTTGATTTTGCTACCTTATTCATTCCGGATGTAGTGTTCCTTCCCCCTCTCCATGCCTTGATTATGGATTCCTCTGTGGGAACACTTATTTTTGAGCGACCTGCAAGGGTCATGGCTAGGTTATTTGTGCAAGATGGTCATGATCTGTCTTTTCCAAGATTTGTCTTCAAGCAATATCTTCAGGGGCATATGAATGCCGATATCCTGCCCCTATTCTCTCTGAATGTGGCAGGCTGTCTCCTGCTGATTGGACAAAGCTCTATCCCTTGTCTACTCGGCAGCTAGAAGATCTTAATGCTTCTCAGGCCAGCTCAAATCAACCTCCTTTGTCTCCCGGTGAATTTTTTGATGCCAACTCTGTAACGTCGCGCGTTTTCCCCGGATCCCCGTGGATCCAGGTTTAGCGGTTTGGTGGCCAATGTGAGGCCCATTATTGTTGTGTGTTTCTTACTAGATCCTTACCGGGTTTGGTTTGGATCCGTGTTGGTGTTCAGCTTGCTGGACACAGTGTGTTGGCGTCCAGGTGGGTGACGTCGAATGTGTGTTGGCGGCAGTGGTGTGCCGTTAACATGGTGTTAACGTCCATCGATGAGGACGTTGACTGTTGAACTTGGCGTCAAGCTTTGTGGACGTCTAGTTGTGGCGGTCTGGTTAAACGCCAAAGGGTTGACGTTAACCTGGCATGCCAGTGTTTTTATGGCAGACCCGAGCTCTGTTCTTTCTCCTCCTCTCCCCTTCCTCTTCCTCCACCTTCACCCTTGAGCTTCTTCGCGAGTTCTGACGGTCGGCGGGAGCTCGTGGGAAGGCCGTGGTGCGCGTGGTAGCGGCAGATCGGGCGGGGAATGACGGATTGAAGCGCGGTGTTCGTGGGACGTTTCTCGGGTTTCGGCGTGATTCGAGGTTCTTCGGGAGTTTAATTGCATTTCTGAGGTAGGGGTCGAGCCCTGTTAGCTTGTTAGAAACATTAAAACACGACTTAATCACTTGAACCAGCATTTTTATTGTATTTTCGGATCAAGTCGTACCATGCGGGGTTAAAGGGTGGTTTGATGAATTTAATGTGTAAAGCATGTTGTAATGGGTTGTTCCGGGTTCAAGTATGTTAAAGAACCGTTTTTATATGTTTTTCTGTAGTTTAAACGGTTGGAAAACCCGTAGAGCTGGATTAGGGTTTCTGTAGGTTTTAGGCCGGAGAACTTGGCGTCAAGATCGCTTGCCACCAAGATCACCAGCCGGGATATAAACGGCTAGATCGTTTGCCGTTTACTTCTTATAAGCGGCAGTCGATGTTGCCGCCAACCTGTGCATGTATCCATGCAGTATTGTTTACGTAGCCTTCTTGTTATGAATAATGTGTGATTGTGTGTGCATGGCAATGACCGGTGTGAGCCAGTGCACTTGGTATGCTCTATACTGCTCATGTAATGGGCAAGTTTTACATGAATGATGTGTGATGAACGTAATCGCTTTACGTGATATGTGTGGTGCGTTGGCACCCGTGGCACTCTTGGAGTGCGTTGTCCATGTGTTGGACATGTGGTTTACGTGGAAGACGTGTGGTACACCATCCAGGGTGTAATATACACGTATTGTCTACGTGGTTTGAGTGTGTGTTTACTACACACTTTGTTGTAATGTAATTCTTATGATTTATCGTATTAACTGGGCAGTGAGGTCCTGAGTGAGCCTAGCCATGACTTTGTGGTGTTTGGGCAGTGAAGGTCCATACCGACCTAGCCCTAGTCCGTTATTGTCTTTCGAATAATATTATATGGATTTATGAAGTAAGTGGTGTGTTGTTATGAAGTCATCTCATGACCGATGATAGGCCAAATATGATTGGCTATCGTGATTTATATACGTGTTAGTGTGGTTAGCTTGGAGGTTACAAGATGACCAATGATAGGCAAGTTTGTGGTTCAGTTATGTGTTGGTGTGGGATAGCTTTGGGGTCACACGGTGACCATGTTAAGCTAATCTTAACACTTGTATATTGTGAATTATAAGTAAAGGTTATATGTGTAAGTATTGTGGTTTGTGCTAGCCGAGTGTGGTGGTCCGGCGCCTATTCCGAAATGCCTCTCTAGTCGGGTACCCCAGGTTCTTTGTGAGCCAGGCACGTGTGTTTGTTGTGCTCGGGGTTTTGTCCCGGTACTTGTGTTGTACCGTTGAGGTCTGTGTCGTCTTCCTGGACACCCTTACTTCTGAGTTTGAGTTGTACGTCCGCTGAGGGAAAGACGCAGTGGGACAGCGACTTCCCAGAGTTTGTTCTTGTGTCGCTTGTAGCGCGCTCGTAGTTGGGGGTACGGACACCAGTAGACGTCACTGGTCCCCAGCTAGTCCTGTTTTCCAGTGCCTCACTTTAGAGTGCTCCGGCCAGAGACTCTAGAGGTGCCAGGCATGGGCCTGCAGTTGTGTGTCTGCAGGTGTGGTGTTGGTTGGTCTCCACAGTTGTTTGACTTCTTCCTTGTGGAGCGGCAGTTGGACCTTTCGTCCGTGACTGCGAGGCTGAGAGGTTGTTCTTGTGTTGTGTTGTCCGGGTTGATATTGGCCTGATCAACCAGTAGTCTGTTCCCGTGTGGTGGCGTCGTTCTTTCTGACTCGTGCTTTGCCAGTGACTGTAGTTTGTGAGTTTGTGACTCGTGGTCGAGGTTTGACTTGTTCGAGGTGTGCCCTGGTGTTGGCACAGTTGTGACTCAGTTTGGGTTTGTGTGACTCGTCAATTAAGGTTTCACCTGTAATATTGTGCCTAATTTAAGGTATAATATAATTATGGTTCAATGTGGTGTTTATCACCTACTGGTACCCTTGTTTGGGTGTTTGTGTTGCGGTACCTCAGAGTAGCAGGTACTTGTTCCCTTCGTGGGTTATTTTGTAGTTTTGTGGTGGTACATTGTGTACCAACCTTTCCGAGTACTTGTGTGTTGAGGAGGTCTTGTGGTTTGACCTGCCACTTGTTGTATCCTAATTGTTTTAAATAAATCTTTGTTTATAAGATTATTATGGATTAGTTTGTGATTATTGATTATGTTACCTTTATGGTATTTTGCCGATGAGGCTTATAGCCTAGGCATAATGTGGTTTAGTTGAGCTGTGCTCCGTGGAGGCCGTGTGAGACCTTCCACTTGTTGAGTTTTACTCTTCTTGGATATGATTCCAATTATAACTTTAGTGTGTTATGGATTGGCTTCGTGGTAGCCAGTTCCGTACCTTATGTGTAGTTTCCGATGTAGTGTGGTTTGAAGTATAAAGGACCAGCTCTTTGTTAGCAGTCCTATTACTCAAGTGTTTGAGGTTCGCCTGTGAAGCTTGTAGCCTGGGCAGTGACTTGCCTGTGTGGCTTAAAGTTTAGGCAACCCGTGTTGTAGCAGTGTGCCAGTGAGACTGTGGTTTAGGCACTTTGGTTGTTGGGCTGACTAATGATATTATGTTAGTCCTGTAGTCCTACTTTTCTTCTGAGGACTTTATGTTTATTATCATGAGCATGTTAATTGTTATTTATTATCATGATATGAGCATGAAATGGTTTGGTTATTGTTGTTGCCAATGAGACCCATTGGGGTCGAGGTGTCTGTGGTTACAGTGTTGTTTTGGGTAGCCCCTACTGAGCCAGTGACTTGTTGAGGCTCACTCCCCTACAGTTCTTTTCAGGGCTTGCCGTGTGTTTGGCTTGCAGCGGCGTTGTGTCAGACTTGTACCACCAGCAGTTGTGTAGTAGTTAGCTTGTTGTGAGCTTGTGCTCCCTCGGGGTATGCCCCAGGTAGTTGTACTTTTTTTTAATTGGACATGTATTAATGTAATGGGACAGTTGTACAAATTTGTGAATAGATTTGAGCACATGTTCTTTCTTGTGCCTTATATTCTTGTGGTTTGTTTTTTATACTCTTACTGGACTAGTGTGTGAGATATCCCTTGCGACACTTCGGTGCGTTCGCGGGAGGCGGATCTGGATATAGAGCCTTAATGGGCATAAATACCCCGGTCCGTCACAAACTCTTCACCTCATCCGGATTCCTATCTGACCTGGGTCGAATGATACAAGGTCTTCTTTGCTTTAAAGAAAGAGCTTAGATTGCTTCAGATTGTCTATCCCCTCAAGATTGATGCCTTTCTTCGGTTTGCCAGTTTTGGGTCATTCTTATCCTACAAGATAGCCCTAGGGAGTGCTAAATATGGGGATTTCATTTCAGATCAAAGGCAACTTCATATCAAGAGGATGGCTCCCACCATGGGACCCTCCTATCAAATTGAGTTTGGGCCTTTCAAGCATTTTTTGAAGAGCAGGAACGCCAGGCATTCCCTGTCATCAGGCGCTTTGCCTCCCTTTTGTCTCCTACTTATTATTTACCTATGCCTCCTCAAAACTAATACAAATACATTTGGTTGAGTGCCCTTCCATCTTTTCTTTTATTCTTTGTCTCAGTTTATCTTTTTGCTTAATGACAAAAAGGGGGAAACATACTTAGCTGTCTGAAATACATTCCGAAAATATTCAGATTCTTTATTCATGCTTCCTGATAAGTTTTGTCATCACCAAAAAGGAGAGATTGATGATCAGTCTATCCCATGTAATTTTGTTAATTATTACATTTATTTTGGTGATTAACAAAACCCTATCAAAGTTCTCTAACATATATTCTATGAAGTCTGAGTACAGGAAATATACCAAGGACAAACAAGCCAATATTGGTAAGTATTACCCTTCTGAAGCATTAACAATGTCAAGATGATATTTCTCTAAGTCCACATCGACTTCTGTTGAGATTCACAACGATTTCCTTTATGGTATAACGTTTTCAATAGAACTATAACAAGTTGATACCATAACGATTTCACAAGTGTCTTAACGATTTCTTTATAAAACAGAAACATCGTTGGTTACAAACAATCGTTAACGCAACGATTTCTTTAGTCATCGTAACGATTTGCTCATCGCAACGATTTCTTTAGTCATCATACGATTTGCTCATCGTAACGATTTGCTCATCGCAACGATTTCTTTAGTCGTCGTAACGATTTGCTCATCGCAACGATTTCTTTAGTCATCGTAACTATTTGCTCATCATAACGATTTGCTCATCGCAACGATTTCCTTAGTCATCGTAACGATTTGCTCATCGTAACGATTTGCTTCGCGCAACGATTTCTTTAGAGCTCATAACGATTTGCTTCGCCAACGATTTTTTAGAGCTCACAACGATTTGCTTCGTGCAACGATTTCTTTAGAGCTCATAATGATTTGCTTCGCACAACGATTTCTTTAGAGCTCATAATGATTTGCGCTCTACAACGATTTCTTAAGTACAACGATTTCATAAGTCATACAGGCATCGACTTTATGTTTTATATCGACTTGATAGTAATCTTATTTCTGAAAGCATTGAAAAGTCAAAGTCAAGCACATCATTCTAACATCTGTGCATTTAATGAGGACTGAACGTATCTCTGCATGCATGCAGATAATCTCGTCCATTATCATGCTTGCTCTGTATGTATCTTTTAGAACTGCCATTTGGCATTACTATTTCTATGATTATTTGTTCTAACGATAACTGACATCAGAGACAACCTAGCTGTCTATCATTAAGCTTGAAATATGTGCAGACATCTGATGACAGTCCATCTTACAACGTTGGACAAAATAAAAGCCAAAGAATAACACTGAAGATCTTTGCGTGCACAAATGGATAAAGTCTGTTGACTAGAAGCTTCCAAGTTTCAAACAGTCTAGTGTCTACTAACAAAGAGACAACGGTTACTTCAACGATTACATTTCAAATTGGAGATATAAATACAAGATAGCAGCTCCAGAAGAAGAGTGTGTAACTCACCATCGAATACTACAAGCATTGCAGATCTTCTGAAAGAATCCTAGAGCCAAGAATTCCAATCCAGTGTGTCTTTAGCTCTTTGCTCTCTATGCTGTAATAGAAATTCTAGAAGAGCCAGTGTAGTTCTGAGAGAGTGCCTTGTTTAGATAATTTGCTCTCAGTTCTAGTAGCTTCAGATCTTGTCTTGCTAAAGCTTGATCTAGGGGCTTGAATTCCTGCTTATTCTCTTTGTGTTGAAGTTCCCTTCTGTTGTGAAGGAAGACCTGGTAGGGGATCCAGGGTGTTGTAGTTCCCTTCTGCTGTGAAGGACGACCTGGTGGGGATCAACGGTGTTGTAGTTCCCTTCGTGTGAAGGAAGACCAACTGAGCTGGGTGTTGTAGTGTCCATAAGGGGACTGTACCTTAGATAGTGGAATCCTGAGTTATTGCTCAGGGACTGGACGTAGGACTCCTAAGGATAGGAGGTCCGAACCAGGATAAACTCTGTGTGTTGTGTGTTTGATTTCCTGTGTATGTGTATTTGTTGTTTATTCTAACCTTCACTAACTTTCATCGAAGAACGTCCGTGTGTGTATGTTTTAAGTACATGTTCTAATCAAATAATTTTAAAAGACCCATTCACCCCCCCTCTGGGCTCGTCATCTGGGCAACATAGAGCTCTCTTGTCTGGGTCTGGGATGCCGAGGGGTTCGGAGTGCTTTCCTGGTGCAGACCAGACAGTCCCTTGTCTCACTACCTCTCTCTGCGTTGGTTCCGGAGCCACGTAGTGGTGTCAGGCGTGAGGTCGCAGCTTGGCCAGGCTGCAGTGTTGTGTGCGTTGTGCGTTTCTATGGTGGCTCGATCTCGCCCTTCGCGGGGGTGGAGGCAGGAGCTAGGCTAGCGAGCAGAGCGTGTGGATTGCGGGTCCCCCTCTTGGCTGCTAGCGGTGGTGGCTTGGTTGTTGTTGCTGTGACGGCATTTCCTCGCGACGTTCCGAGTGTTGCTCATTGCCCGAGCTGCACGGCGGTTACAGCCTGGCTATGTTTAGTCTCTGTGGGCGTCGTTGGTCTGGCCGTGGGCAGACCAGTGCTTCTGGTGATTCCCGCTCGGTTTCCTCTCGGTACCATAGTCCCGTTCTTGGGTGCCAGTCCGTAGTGGCACCGGCGTGTATGGTTCCCAACCTTGTGGTGTATCCGGGGTTTGGGGTGGTTTCTGCTTGTGGGCCCTCGACTCTGTGGAGGTCTGAGGTGGCCGTGCTTGCGGTGAGACGTCGTTCTCACTTGGTTGTTCTGTGGTCTCGGCAGGCGTGCTGAGGGTTGCTTCCGCTCTGTTCCCGACTCCGTTGGTTTCTACGGGAGTCGTGTGTATGGCCCGACCTCGGTTGGTGGTCGTGGCGTTGCGCTGTTCTCTTCCGCTACTTAGTAGTACCCTGCTGTAGGTGTTACTCGTTTTACAGCTTTCTAGTGTAGTTTCCTGTTTTTGGAGTTCCTGTTGCTCTGGTCGGTGAGGGACTGGTAATCCCTACTGGGACTTGTTCGCGAGGCTCACCCCCCTACTTCCTTCATCTAGGGGCTCGTCGTCGCGGGAGCTCGTTGTTGGACGAGTTGCAGAGGTGACTATGGCGTCGTGTTGTTGTCAGCAGCAGTGAGAGCGAGCGTTGTGAGCTCTTGTACTCGAGTGAGCTGAGAGTTGTGTTTTGCAAGTCCTCGGGGTATGCCCCTTAAGGACTGCGCCTTTCTTCTGGTACCTGTGCTTTTGTTTGGGACGGGTTGTACAGACTTTTGTATATTGTACAGATTGTTATAGTTATTGGAATTCAGTACATATCTCACTAGACTATTAATTATAACCCTTCTGGGTTTTCGGATCCGTGGGTGGCGACGCGAACTTCGGGCCCTGGTGGGGGTCTGGAGGGTCGGGTCGTTACAATATTTACCAGATGTAAGACCCCCTGATTACTCAATGGGTTAACCTGCAATATTTTACACAGAGATGAAAATTTTGTTTTCCACTTTCAATGCGAGACAAACCACTTGTTTAGGTGAGATGGCTCAGTACTCAGTGGTACAAGAATTTGCATTGCTCTGTTTGTGTAATGTGGCGATCCTCGTCGTTCAGGCCCAAGAACCTAATAACGAACCCGACTCGACTCCGCCTCCCGTGAACAGACCGAAGCCTTACAAGGGATACCATTACTCGAGTTCGTGAGAACATAATAAACCCCACCAAACACACATAAGATCGCATTTATTATACAATCTCACACAGATTTACATGATGTTGACATAGCCACATCTCAACTAGACTCAACAGAAAGTGAAATACAACATCCTAGGGCATACCCTGAGGTGAGAACAAGAACAGAAAATTACACTGCCGGTGGCGTAGGCCCGCCTCTGCTACGGTGCAGCACAGAACTAGTAGAGGGACGACAACTCTCCTACTCTCCTTCACCTAAAAGGGGGAAGTAGGGGTGTGAGCCTCACAAGTCATTGGCTTAGTAGGGAAACTCCCTCAAATCGATACTACACAATCTCACAAGTAGCAGTAGTAAATAGCTAATAAATCAACATTTAACAAGCTACATGTACATGGAACTACAAACTGAAATGAACCTTCATAAATAAACGGTAAACCACACACGGGTGTATGAGCTAAGGAAGGGAAACGCCACACTTGGGCCACGAAACTTGGTTCGCAACATCAGCTACTGACCCGGACAACCACACAAGACTACCTCTTAGTCTCGCAACCACGGACATAAGGTTCAACTGCGGCTCCACCTCTACAGTGTCAACAAGCTGTGGAGACCAACCAACACCACATCTGCAACAACACACGCTGCAGACCCACGCCTGACACACCTCTAAGAGTTCTGGAACCCTTAGAGTAAGGCTATGGAACATGGGACTAGGTGGGGATTAGTATGTTTACCGGTGTTCATCCCCCAATCACAAGAACGCTACAAGCCACCAAATCAAGAACCAACACACCACAAGTCGCTGCCCCACTGCCGTCTTTCCCTCAGTTGGATGTACAAATCGACAAACGAGTGAGGGTGTCCAAAAAGATGACACAAACCTTGAAGGTGCACACAGCAGCTGTACAAACCCCGAGCACTAAAGTGCCTGGCTCACAGAGAACCTAGGGTACCCGACTCAAGAGGTAACCACGGAGTACTACCCAACTCGCCACATACACACGAGCCACATAAACACGGTGTCCTCTAATCTCACATGTGCCAAAGCACCACTAATACTTTTAATACATGAAATGACATAATATTATATTCACACTAACAAGAATCATCTTTCAGCTCTCGAAAGTAGAAGGTGACAGGGGTACAAGTGGTGTTAAGAACATGACGCCCTGATACGACGTGTTCTAAATGTGAGCGCTACGGGTCAGGCTGTCGTGTTCAAAATGCGACACCTGGGGCCATTTCCTTCATAGACAGAACCCCAATCCAGAAGTACCACTTCCAGAAACGCCATAGAATGTAGGTAAACGTCCATGTAAAATAATTACAATTAGTATAACAACTACACTAACATGCCATGTATTGGTTAGAAACTCATTCCATGCATCAAACATGACAAGTACACCATTCATAATAAGAAATGAGTAGAATCTCCCTATCTCTGTGAAGAACGTGAAGAACAACGATGGATTGGCATTTCCCACGCTCCGAGCAACGTCCTCACGTCAAGAGCACGCCAAACCACACACCACACAACCAAATCGCCACAAACCCTGCTCAAAAACCTCCTCTTGGCTGAATAGAGCTTCCTCTACTCTATTTGGCCGACCTAGGGTTCTTAACTTATCAGAGTTAAGAACACAACACACCAGCTGTCGCGTCAAGAACGTGACAGTATAGGTCATTGTTTTCTAGACGCCGACTCCACGCAACAGCCCTGCACTCGCCACGCGTCGGGCATGTAACCAAACACCTCGAAACAGTGGCAATGAGAACGCAACGCTAGTGTCTGTCGCGTTAAGAACATGACACACACCATGTCGCCTTCCTAAACAATGAACTAGAGGGTGCGTTGGGCTCTAATTTTTGGCCCACTACACCCGCACAACCTGTGAAGACACCAAACACCACCTCTTGGCCCACAAACCAATCGAACCACGATCCAAACGGTCACGACATTACATTACTATCACCTAAAAAGAAATTTAGAATAGAATCCTAACATAAAATTCACAGTTAATTATGCATGGAACTATCACCTAAAACGAATTAAAATCTTACTCCAACAAGTATGGATACGCTTTCTGCATTTCCTCTGCTAGTTCCCAAGTGTCTTCTCCTCCTTGTCTATTTTCCCATCTAATTTTTACTAGCTCAATTTCTTTATTTCTTAACATATGTGTTCTTTGTCCTGTAATTTGAACTGGATACTCTGGCATAGACATGTCTAGTTTCAAATCATCTCTGGTGTAACTAATTATTTGTGAAGGATCTCGAATATATCTTCGCAACATAGAGACATGGAATACATCATGTGCGTCTGTGAAATCTACTGAGAGCTCTACTCTGTAAGTTGTTTCTCCAATTATTTCTAAAATTCAGAATGGGCCTACATATCTCAGACTCAGTTTACCATTCTTGTTTAATATTAAAACACCTTTAGTGGGAGAAACCCTTAAAAATACATAATCACCAACTTCAAACTACAATAGTCAATGTCTTGTATCTGCATAACGTTTATGGAGACTTTGAGTTGTCTGAAGTTTTTCTTTTATAAACTTGACCATTTCTTAACATTGTTGAACTAATTCTGGTCCCATAATCTTTCTTTCTCCTACCTCATGCCAATTCAAGGGTGTCCTACATGATATTCCATATAAAACTACATATGGTGCCATTCCAATTCTTGCATGATAACTATTGTTGTAAGCAAACTCCACCATTCCTAAGTGAAGCTCCCAACTGCCTCCCCATGCTAAACAACAAGCCCGCGACATATCTTCTATTGTCTGAATTGTCCTTTCTATTTGTCCATCTGTTTGTGGATGATAAGTTGAAATGTACCTTAACTTAGTGCCAATTACTCGCTGCAAACTCCTCCAGAAACCAAATGTAAGCCTTGGATCTTTATTTGAAACTATAGTCACAGGAATGCCATGCAATGGTACTATCCTATCCACATACAATCTAGTCAACCTATCAACTATCCAAGACATGCTTATAGCTAATAACATGCATACTTTTGCTAGTCTATCAACAAAAACTCAAATTCTATTATAACCTGATGTTGTTCTGGATAATCCTACCACAAAATCCATGGCAATATCATCCCATTTCCACTCTGGAATTGACAATGGTTGCAACAATCCTTCTGGCCTTGGTGCTTCGCCTTCACTTGTTGACAAATCAAACATCTTGCTATAAATTCTACTATTTCCTTCTTCATATTTGGCCACCAAAAGTGCTTCTTTAAATTTTTATACATCTTTGTACTACTTGGGTGAATTGAATATCTGGATCTATGCGCTTCTTCCAATACCTTCTGTTTTATTTCTGCCTCTGTTGGAACATACAATTGGCCTCTGAGCCTAACCATACAATCATTATCAATGGTAACATCCTTCATCTTCACAATTTCAGCTAAATTCTCATATATGCTCTGTGCTTCCGCTATCTGTCAATATAATGATGGTTCCACTACACTACTGGCCAATACCCCTCGTTGCTGATTATTTGGAATAAACAGGGAATTCTCTGTTATATCCTCATATAACTTCCATTCCTTTATCATCATTTGACTCAAAACTTTTTTTTTGCTAAATGCATCTGTAACTACATTAGCTTTACCTGGGTGATATGCCAAATTGAAATCATAATCCTTCAAATATTCCATCCATCTGCACTGTCTGAGATTCAAATCCTTTTGAGAGAAAATATACTTTCAACTCTTATAATCTGTGAAATTTTCAAACATTTTACTATACAAATAATGCCTCCATAACTTTAAAGCAAATACCACTACTGCTAATTCCAAATCATGTGCTGGATAATTCTCTTCATGATGCTTTAGCTGCCTGGATGCGTATGCTACAACATTCCCATGCTGCATCAATAATGCTGCAACCCCTCTCTTAGAAGCATCTGTGTACAATACAAATTCTCCACTACCTGATGGTAATATAATATAGGTTCTGAAGTGAGTTTCCTCTTCAATTCCATAAAACTCCGGCAATAATCTGCTGACCACAGAAATGGCACTCCTTTTTGGTTAACTTTGTCATAGGGGCTGCATTTTTTGAGAAATCCTGAATGAAACGCCTATAATATCCTACCAAAAGTAGAAAACTTTTAATTTCTAACACTATCTTTGGTTCTTCCCATTTCATAACTACTTCAACTTTGGTTGGATCTACTGCTACTCCTTCCCCAAAAATTACATGACCCAAAGACTGAATTTCTTGTAACCAGAACTCACATTTACTAAATATAGCATACAATTGATGTTCCCGCAAAGTCTGTTATGTAATCCTTAAATGTGTTGCATGCTCCTCCTCTAATGCTGAATACACTAATATATCATATATAAATCCCACAATAAATTTATCTAGATATGGGTGGAATTTCATGTTCATCAAACTCATAAAAGTGGTGGTGCATTTGTCAATCCAAACGACATAACTACAAACTCATAATGACCATACCTCGTCCTGAAAGCTGTTTTATCAATGTCCTCCTCTCTGATTCTCAACTGGTGATACCCTGACCTCAAATCAATCTTAGAAAATACCTTAGCTGACTGCAATTGATCGAACAAATAGTCTATTCTAGCAGATACTTATTCTTAATGGTAACCTTATTCAACTAGTGATAATCTATACACATTCTGAAACTCCCATCTTTCTTTCTAACAAACAACACTGGTGCACCCCACGGCGAATGATTGGGCCTAATAAAACCTTTTTCTTACAATTCTTGCAACTGTTTCTTCAATTCCTTCAACTTAGTTGGTGCCATTCTATATGGTGCCTTAGAAATTTGCATACTACCTGGCTGCAACTCTAATATAAAACCAACCTCTCTGTGTAGGGCTAACTCCGGTAAATCTTCAAAGAACACATCTATAAATTCTTTGACCACTGGAACCTTCTCTATAGACTTATCTGACCCAACTAAACTTACCGAAGCTAAATATGCTACACATCCCACATTAATTAACCTTCTAGCTCTAAGTGCAGACTTAATAAATTTGAGCTTGTAAAACGACATACCTTGAAATTCAAATACTGCTCCACTGGGATGACAAAATCTGACTCTCTTCTTCCTATAATCTATTATTGCCCCATAGGCCTCTAACCAATCCATTCCCAAAATCATATCATGTTCTTTTAACTGCAATGCATACAATGTAACCAGCAGCTGATTTCCCTGAATCACTATCGAACTTCATCTATATAACTAGAGGTAAGCATATAGCCACCTGAAGGGACTTCCACAATCAACTCACACTACTTCTCTTCTAAAGGATGAACCATACTATCCATAAAATCTTCAGAAATAAAAGAATGTGACGCACCTAGATTTATTAACTCTTTTGCATAAAATTCAAAGATAGGTAATATACCTTCAATTTGTTGACTCCTTTATCTCCATGACTACATATTTTTGTGATAACAAAACTTATCAAAATATTTCTACATTTTAGATTATTTAATGTGTTTTACTTTAATATTATTTTGGTTAAGTCTGTCAATAGATAACTAAAAGGAAATAAATAATACTTCAAGGATCATGATTGTAAGTATTCCAAGAATTTCTTAGTTCACTAGATAGCGTTCAAATTTCTTGTAAGCCTTTGTTGTCATTTAATGTTTTCATTCATAAGTTCATGATTTACATCACTGACAACTTTTTCATAGTTTCAATCAAAGTCAAGTTTCATCATCCATAGCTTTAAACTTCATCATCCAAAGTCATGCATGTTTTACTTCTTGATCAGTCAAAGCTAACATCGTCATATCCGAAGCTTACTTCATCATATACGAAGCTTCACTTTGGCATGCATGTTTTTTGTCTTGAACAGTCGAAGTTCACTTCGTTATATACGAAGCTATATACGAAGCAAACTTCGTTATATCTGAAGTCATATACGAAGATTCAATTCAACCAGCGTTTTGATTTGTTTATACATAGCTCCACTTCATCATATTCGAAGTTACACTTTGACCGATTGCGTTGTATTTTCGTCAGTGGAACTTAAACATCGATTGCTTTGTACTTAAACATTGATTGCTTTAGATATCGATTGCCTTGCACTTAATATCGATTGCTTTAGATATCAATTGCATTACATTTAAACATCGATTGCATTCACATCGACTATCCTTATATATCGATTACATGAAAACATCAATTATACATAACATGAATTGCATTCACATCGATTATACTTTAGACATCGATTGCCTTAAGACATCAATTACCTTCGGCATGAATTGCTATTAGACATTGATTGTTCTTGAACATCGATTGCTCTTGGACATCGATTGCTGTTAGACATCGACTATCTTTTAAACATCGATTGGCGCCATATTATCTATTGCTAATTTAGATATATTATTTTCAATTCCTTGATAATAATCTGTGCAATAACCTTATTGATTATGGTAGCAATTAAATTATTGACTACCTTTATGAACAATCTGTGTTATGCTTGTTCTGTGGCGTACAAGATCTTTCAAATTATTTTAAAGATGTGCATTTCAAATTTATCGCTATCTGTTACATATCCTCTTGTGTATAGTCTATCAACGGATACAGTTCCTATGCACATCATCTTTTACAGTTTACCATTTTCATGACATGTCATCTATAGCTTTAAATGGTGACAAAATGAGCTTATCATGTAGCACCCCAGAAATTCAGTAATTGAAAAATTAGAAATAAATCGAAAATGATAAATTCAATATTATTGAAATAGTAAAAACACACATTCCATTGTCGTATGTACGAAAACACATCAGAAAATTCCATAAAAATCATAGTTCAACTCTAAATAATACTCCCTAATGACCCACAAAGAAATTCATGCAAAGAAAAATCTGATTGGCAAAGTTTAAGGCTTTGCAATTGAATTGGTAATTAGAAAATAAGTCAAAAAATCATTATCACATGTACTTAAGGGAGTTCAAAAATAAAATAAAATCATGGATGGACTCAACCCAATGAAAGAAATAGACCAAAGGATGTCTATTGAGCCACACAAAAATTCAAGTAAGAAAATATTATGGAAATTTGTAGCTCTAATTGGCCATAAATTAGGAAGGGCAATTAGGGCAAAATCTAATACAATTAGACTTCCATATTAACCCAAATTCATTCCCAACCATAATATAATGTTTCCTAAAGGCTTCCTACTCCAATTGGGATGGGAATCCCCAAAACTTGGAAGGGATCAAGTTAAAACCACAACCCCCTTTCCTTGACACATTAGGACTCCTAAACCAACCTAAATCTATAAATACTCATCGTAAACCCCTTGGGGATGAGTTACCAACTTGTGGGGTCATGTGGAGACTAACTAGAGTAACAGAGGAGGAGGAGATCGCCACCAACTAGAGCTTTCTTCCCCAACCACCATTCTGCATCGACCTGCAGAAGACCTTCTTAGTAACGTCCAAAGGTAGGTGTTCTTGGGTCAAAGATGAATAAGCCATATACCATGTTAAAGCTCTTTGTGTCTAGTTTTATATGCACCTATGTTGCCCAATTTTTATTAAGCATGCTTCGAGTATTAAGCATTTTCCAAGAGTCGCGCATGATTAGGGCTTTTCATGTTTATAACATGATTCATGCATATCGAGGTCAAATTGGGTCAATCCAAACTATAGTCTTCTCTACTTTTCTTTCTCCACAACTTTCATGTTCAAAGTTTTCTCCCAGGAGCCTTAGATCTCGAGTTATAGGTTGAACAAGCATGATTGCATCATTTTTCATAAGTTCTCAGGTTGAACTCCAAATCACAACCGATCCAGATGTCGCGATTTAGAGGAGGGTAATGCGACAAGTAGGCTTGTCGCATCTACCTTAAATACGACTACATAAATCATCGTGTCTCTGTCCGGTTTTGACAAGGTCCGACACATCAAAATGTGTGCCACCTTGATTTCAGTGTTCTCCTATATGCGATCGTATATGGCGTCACAATTCGCTTTATTATCCCGCCCTTGATATTCATGCATTTTTATATTCTAATACTTGAAAACCTCATGAATGTGACTTTTTATCCTTCTACGACTATATATCGCTTGCCTTAAATGCGACCTATTATCCCGTCATCTTTCTGTTCCACAATCGATTGTCTACATCGATTCCCTTGAACGTGTCATACTTACCCGTCGCGATTTAAACATGACCGGTACCCCCATCATGATTTAGGAGACCGACTGTTTACTTGTTTTAACTGCTAATGGCCTTGGAAATAAAGATGACTGGACTCGTCGTGAATTCTAATGCCCACTCAAGACCTATTTACTCAGTCTAAATTATAAGACTTGCATGTTTTGATTTATAGAAAGTGTTGTGTAGTCTGTCCAGTGACCTAAAAATTGTTAATCCATGCAAAAGTTATAACAACCTGAAAGTCTATTCTAATTGTTCTTAATCGCATGATCTATCCATCTTGAGATTATTACAACCATCTTGATGTTCTGGCTTATTAAACTAAAAGTATATCATGTTAAAATTTTGAAAAGCATGTTGATATAATGGCATGTTCTATATTGTGTCATCATGTTACTCACTTTCTGTTTATTTTAAACCAGTGGATTGTGATATTGAGGCACGTTCTACACTACACTCTTGCATAAATAGACAGCTCTTTCTTGGGGGATTGGAAACTCTCTATTGGACATTCTGTTCTGGTAGACTAGGGACCTTCCACTAAGACCTCCATAATTCTCCGTACTCCATGGATTCCTCATGGACACTGAGTTGGTTATATCATTGAAGTTCCTTGGAGATAACGTGCACTACCTTTCTCGTCTCTTTCTCGGAGTGTGGCTTTACAAACATGAACCAAACTATGAAAGTAAAGATTTAACTAAAAGTATAAATGGTGTCGTCATGCTGCCAAAATTCTATCTCGACTATTGTTATCATGAAATCATGTTCACATGATTGTCTTTCCTGAAATCATCATGAACATGATATTGAAATGTATATTTCTTGAAACTCTTGTTATTGGCCTTGATTGAATGTGGGTATCTACATTTGAAAATAGTGAGATGTGTATTGGGCATGGCAAGTGTCCAAGGGCTCCAGTCTAGCCCCAATGACAGAAAGTCGTAAATATACTGTTAACCAAGGGGTATAATGATTAGTGGCATTACATCTTCCCTGGGAGTACTTGCATGTTGAATGCTAGATACAATAACCACATACTGTAGCAACTTGAAATTTTAATAAATAAATAAATATAAATATTGTAAGAAAATGAATTAAATAAAACTCAATAAACAATAAAGAGTAATGGGCTTGATTTGACTAGCTCACACAAAGGCTATTGGGCCAAATTAAGAGAATGGGTTATGAAGCAAGAAGAAATACCCCTAAATTCGTGACCATAATTATATGGAAAATAGGAAAGGGTAATTTAGGGTGAAAACTAATGAAATCAACTATGAGAGGTAAGCCAATTCGTGACCCACCATAGCTAGCACCTTCTAATGGTGATTCTACTCCAATTGGGAGGAGAAATCTCCAAAATAATGCAAGAACTAGCTGGAACCTGCAGCCCTCCCTTCCTAGTTACATTAGGACTTGGAATAAACCCTAGACATATAAGTAATCATCCTAAGACTAAAGGGGAAGGTTCATCAACATGTTGGGGTCGTGGAAGGCTGTGCTAGGGAACCAGAGAGCAGAGAGAACGGCTGGAGAACAGAGCTTTTCCTCAACCATGCTCTACTGCGACCTGTGCAACCAACCTATGTTAGATCTTCACAAGGTAGGTATTCTCGGGCCAAAGATGAATTCTAACACATACCATCTTGTAGTGCATCTTGTCTAGTTTCATACGCAATTTATTTGCCCAATTTTCATCATGTATGCATCAAGTTATAAGCGTTGTCCCATCATCGCGCAAGTTTGTGTTGTTTCTTGTTCATGCTAGTTTGCATGCCTAACGAGACCAAATTGATTTGGTCCAAAGGCATAGTTCTCTTCTACTTGCTGTCCCCTACAAGTTTCATGTTCACCACTTTGTCCCAAGTGCCCTAGTTTGTGAGTTATAAGTGTTGCATGAAGATCGCTGTTTGATTTCATTGTTTTCGGGTTGAGCCTTGAATCGCGACCGATCTAGGCGTCGCGATTCAATGGACTGGTATCGCGTCGGTCTTGACCGTCGCATTTATCGGAAAGGCGACCGCCCATGTCGTCGCATTTTAGCCTCATCCCGCGCATCAAATTATGTGCCCGTTGACTGTCAGAAGACTTCTGAAACGCGACCATCAAGGACGTCGCGTTTCACTATTGTTTCCCGCCTTGGAAATCACGCCCTTTGAATAATTAGGGTTTGCATGAAAGCGACAGTTCTCGTCGTCACGTTTCTGACCACCTGATAAACGCGACCATCATACCTGTCGCGATTTACCAACGATTTTTGCTCTATTAAATGAATATTTAGGGTTGTTAAGCATGTGTTTACCCTGTAAAACTGTGTAATGAACAGTAAACCATCATGTGATTAAATTTTGATATGTCAAATAATTTCTTAATTTAAAAAGTTAATGTTCACGATCATTTCATGTCTCGTGATTTCATGCACATGCACACACCAAGTTATATATCCTTGCCATAAAATCATGCAAAAAATACATGTAATAAATTATCTGGTATTTTACTTCAATAAATACACATTATTCAGATAATAAACACATTCTATTCCGTTTTCTCACGTGGGTTTTGGATGACCGATATCGCCCTCCACTGCTCTGAAATTTCTCTAGAATGTCGAGCAACTCGTTTTCTCTACACACTACTCTCTTGACAAGTTGGAACCTCTCTATTGGACATTTCGTTCTGGTAGACAATGGACCTTTTGTTAAGACCTCTATAAGACTCCGTACTATGTGGATTCCCTCATGGAGACCGAGCTGGTTGTACCCTAACGCCCATAACACCTTTAGGGATTGGTATGATCCAAACGGCTTTAGAAGTTCTCTATTTATCTTGAATCACATCGGACCTCTAGACCTGTACATAACATGGCCAGTGGAAGGGTAGTGAATTTTACCTGACTTCCAACACCAATTGCGCGTGTTGTGCAACTGCTACTATCGCCCGTTTAATCGATGTTTTACGTGCATGACCTTTAGCTCTCATCTATACACTACTCGCTTATCTATTCACAATCTCTCTGCTATCTTGTCTATTCATCTAGTACTCTCATCTATTTCTTGGTACTCTCTATTGGCCATTTGACTGATTGTCTAAAGATAAACAATATAACTAATGACTGGTAAATAAAAAGGGCTCGATCTGGTCTTGGGAGGTGTGCCCAAAAGTGCTATTTGCCCGTGGGAGTTAATTGACCAGAGTGTTTGGCATTACACTCAAGTATTATCTATCTCGACTATCTAAACGACAATCAAAGTGCTATACTATACTCGTTGTGCTATTGTTATACATTGTGCTATGGCCATCCTGCTCTGTGCTATATTTAGAAACTTGTGCTTTTTCAATTACATGCTACCGTGCTATCTCTCACATTATTTGACTCTCTCGCTCTATCATATAGTAACTTTGCTTTTAATACATTAATCATGTAAAGATGCCCGCACCATGAGATATAAATCCTACTGGGTGTTGTCGCTCACCCTACGTTATTGTCATTGTGTTCTCAGGTGAGGCTGAGGAGAATGAGTACACTCACGAGGATGGGGAGGACTAGGGGTGATCCACGAGTGCAATGTCGTCACCATGTTATCCTAGATTGTCTTAGTTAGTCTTTTATTTCCTTTTTATGTATTAGAGTCAATTGGGCCCTATGTTATGGCTCTGCATTAGAGAATGTAATAGACAATAGTTGATTATTCAATGAAGGTCATTTGATTTTGTATTATTAAATTGTTTAATGGTTTGTTGTCTATTCTACGCTCTATACTCGCTTACTTGCAACTGCCTCACGTTCCGATATTCCGCGTCGGGGCGTGAGACATACACATGTCCTAGTGTGCATTCCAAGGTGGCATAGATCCTTAGTGCACATTAGTGGCATCGTGCCTGATTAATGTTACATGTTAAAAGTTCTTACTCGTGCGTGCTTGCTTGCTTGCTTGCGTGATATGGCCATCTACTTTCTTGCAAATGATTGATATCATGTGTGCTTATACATACTGCTCTACTGTTAGTTCTTGCATATTACATCATTCTAGATCTTGTTTAATCTATCTTGTTCACGTATCATGTTTAAATGGATTTATCATTCATGCATATCTTGATAATTGTGTCTGCCTAGTTCTTAAAATGTTAATCACTTATATCATTGCCCACACATTGAGATATAAATCCTACTGGGCTAGTTTGCTCATTCCCTACTTCTTAACATCTTAGGTGACATTGAAGTGGAAGACGAAGGCCAGGGCATGGATGGGAATGCATCTGAGTGAAGAGCGTGTTCCAATCTTAGTGCCTACTGTTAGTTTACCTTGAGAGTTAGATTGATGTAATAAGTAATGAGGATAATATGTAATTTTCCCTTTTATTGAGTCTTAGTTCTGTAGTTTAACTTGAAATAGAGTATGTATTGGTTTTCATTATTGAAATGAAATAAAGAGTTTGATATTTATGATAAGCGCATATTAGTTGTGTTATATGTGATTGCTCTCTAGAGGCTTATTTGCCAACTATTCACGTCTCAACGATCAAATGATTCTTCCGCTGCCATGCTTTGGGACGTGACATAGCCTCTTTGATATATCTTCTTACAACATGACTTATAACGTTGACTGACAGTGAGGATACCCATAAGACCTACGTGTATCCAGCATTTATTGTTTGCAGTTTTTGGTAGTCACACATGAATACAACATTGGACATGCTATACAGAAGATATTCATATAATCTCTCTCTCTATCTCTATCCAAACATTTATTGCATGCAGGTTACTAGATGTTACACACTCCTCTTACGTTAGACCGCTACGACTACATGGAAACGAGCATCAAGAAATGAGAGACAACGGATATCTCAACGATTACATCTGAACAAAGCAGGAATGCTTATAAGAGGATGATGGCTGTGAAGAACAAAACACACGGAGACACAGAAGTGTACACATAGAGATCTTCACCACCATTTAGATTAGCAGAGCATTATGCCCTCACTCCAAGTTCATCTTCTCTATGCTCTCACTGAAGCTTCACTTCGATTTTTCTTTTGAGAGCTTATTGTTTCTGAGAGGGTAGCATAATAACTCTATTCTTTTCTCTCTCAATTCATGCCTCAGATCAAGCAAGGCTTGTTGTATAAGCTTGGTCTAGGAGCTACTGGGGTTGTTGTTGTTGTGGTGGTGCTGGGGTTGCTATTGTTGTTGCTGTTGTGGTGTGCTCTACCATAACTGTGCTATCTAGGATAAGGGCAATCCTGATTAAATGTCCTAGTTGACCACAATTGTAACACCTGTAACCTGGAGGAATCACTAGTTGCCTAGTTGTACTCTGCTGGGACTCCACTGACTCTGGCCTAAAGCCTTAACCTTGTTGGAAAGTCTATTGTCTTCCACCTCCTCGACCTCTGAATATCTTCTTTATCTTGGAACCCCACTTAGTAAACCCTGATGAAGATGCTACGAATGGCACCTTGCCCTTACTAACACCTAGGGAACGCTGTGGAAGTAAAAAATTGCCTGACTCCTCTGACTGTCTGCCCTATATAGTCCTCTCCAAGATAGTTGCTCGCTAAGCTGCTTCTTCCACTATTCTACATGAGGGGAATCACTGCATCCTACAACTCTGATCACAAACCTCGAATAAAGTACTCCACCATCATTGCATTATTTGTAACCACATATGGTTCATACCTACTCTATGCCATAACCGCATCTGATATTCCAATACTGACAAATTCCTCTACTGCAATGTCCTAAACTGCTCCCTTTTTGCTTGTGGATCTGAACTGGAAGAAAGTATCATTGAACATTTCTAAAAAATTCCAACCAAGTGATGGAGTCTTCAGTCCTTCCCATAATTATCGTCTACATCTTTATCTCCACCATTCTTGTGCAAAACTGTGCAACTGATATGTAGCCAAGATCACCCTATCTGTCTGCGGACACCTCATAATAACAAAAACTCTCTCAATCTCATGCATTCAATGCTTAACTTTATCTGGATTTGGACCTCCTGAATAAGTAAGTGGCTTCAACCACAAAAACCCCTCTACTAATGCCATAGGCTCCTCTATACTAACTAGACATGTTGGTACTACTGGGGGTATAGGCACAACAGGTGGTACTTCAACTCCTAGTGGTGGCGGGGGTGGTTCCATAAGTGCTGCCTCCTCTACAACCTGAGGTGTTATCACTGCTGGCTGGACCGGTACCTGTTGATCCAACCTTGTCAGAATCTCAGTAATAATTTCCCACAATCTTCAATCAACTGATGAGTAGACTCTTCTAATTCATCTTCTCCACCTCCCCAATCTCTTCTATCGACCATTTCAAATCCTGCACATGCATCATTCCAAACCATAACACACAAACAAGTCAATACAAATCAGAGCCAACTACCAGCAGGGGACTGAAGTAGAGGATCAAGGCTATGTAAATCTCCTTGTTCCTTTACGGACCTTGTTCTGATGCCAACTATAGAGGTTCTCGTGTTCAGGCCCGTTAACCTAATAACGAACCCGACTCGACTCCGCCTTCTGAGAATAGGTCGAGGCCTCGCAAGGGATACCATTACTCGAGTCCATGAGAACATAAAAGAAACCCACCAAACACATATAAGATCGCATTTATTATACAATCTTACACATATTCATGAAGTTTACATAGCCACATCTCAACTACAGTCAATAGAAAGTGAAATATAGCATCGAGGTGAGAACAAGAACAGAAAATTACACTCCTGGTGGCGTAGGCATGCCTCCGTTACAGTGCGGCTCAGAACTAGTAGAGGGATAGGAACTCTCCTTCTCTTAATCTAAAGGGAAAGTAGGGGTGTTAGCCACACAAGTCACTAGCTTAAAATCAGTACTACAAAATCTCACAAGTAGCAAGAGTAAATAGCTAATAAATCAACATTTAACAAGCTACATATACATGGAACTACAAACCAAAATTAAGTAAACAATTATATGAAAAAACCTTCATAAATAAATGGCAAACCACACACGGTGTACGAGCTAAAGAAGGGCAATGCCACACTCTGGCCACAAAGCTTGGTTCACGACACCAGCTATTGACCCAGACAACCACACAAGACTACCTCTCAGTCTCACAACCACAGACAAAGGTCCAACTGCGGCTCCACCTGTATAGTGCTAACAAGCTGTAGAGACCAACCAACACCACACCTGCAACAACACACGCTGCAGACCCATGCCTGACACACCTCTAAGAGTTCCAGAACCCTTAGAGTGAGGATGTGGAACACGGGACTAGCTGGGGACCAGTACATCTACTGGTGTCCGTCCCCCATCTACGAGCGTGCTACAAACGACCAAATAGAGAACCAACACACCACAAGTCGTTGTGCCACTGTTGTCTTTCCCTCAGCCATATGTACAACTTGACAGATGAGTGAGGGTGTCCAGGAAGATGACACAAACCTTGATAGTATACACAGTACCGGGACAAACTCCGAGCACTAACATTCCTGGCTCATAGAGAACCTGGGGTACCCAACTCGAGAGGTAACCACGAAAGCGCGTCATACCAGCCAACTTGCCACATATGCATGAGCCACATAAACACGGTGTCCTCTAATCTCAACACGTGCCAAAGCACTTCTATTCACACTAATAGAAATCATCTTTCAGCCCTCAAAAGCTAGAAGGTGACAGGGGTACCTATCGTGTTAAGAACACAATGCCCTGATATGATGCGTTCTGAAAGTGAACGCAACGGGTCGGTTGTCGCGTTCAGAATGCGACGCCTAGGGTCGTCGCCTTCACAGACAGAACCACAATCCGAAAGTACCACTTTCAAAAACCCCATAAAATGCAGGTTAACATCCATATAAAACAATTACAACTAGTCTAACAGCTACACTACCATTCCATCTATCAATTAGAACTCGTTCCATGCATCAAACACAACAAATATACCATCCATAATAAGAAAATGAGTAGAATCTCCCTGCCTATGCAAAGAACGTGAAGAAAAATGACGGATCGGTGTTTCCCATGCTCCGAGCAATGTCCTCGCATTGAGAGCATGCCAAATCATGCTCCACACAACCAAATCGCCACAAACCCTGCTTAACAACCTCCTCTTGGTCGAACAGAGCTTCCTCTAATCTGTTTGGCCAACCTAGGGTTCTTAACTCATCAGAGTTAAGAACACGACACCCGGATATCACATTAAGAATGAAACGGTATAGGTCGTCGCCTTCTAGATGCCGACGCCACGCAATGTCTATACACACGCCATTCGTCGGGTATGCAGCCAAACACCCTGAAACAACGGCAAGAGAACGCGATGTCGGTGTCTATCGTGTTAAGAATGTGACACACACCCACGTCGCCTTCTCGGACAGTGAACCAGAGGGTGCGTTGGGCCCAGATTTTAAGTCCACTATACTCGCACAACCTATGAAGACACCAAACACCACCTCTTGGCCACCCATTGCCCCACAAACCAATCAAACCACGATCCGAACGGTCACGACATTACATGTAACATCCCATTCTTTGGTCGGCCACTCTCTGTTGAAGGTAGCAATGAGTTGGGTCGTCACCTTATGAAGGCGATGACATGGCCATCACGTTCTGGTTAGGAATGCAAAGTCTTTGTCGTCGCATTCACCTTCTAACAGTTTCTGGTCGTTGCATGCCCTTCTTGTCCCCTGTTGTCGACATAGTTGGGACATGTGTCAGGGCACATTAAACTTGAAGCTGACATGCCAATCGTCACGTTCAGGGTGGCAAGCATGCGGGGAGACACATGGCAGGTCCAACTGCCGGGTCTAACCAGGCCTTTGAGGTCGTGATAGCATGGTTGTTGCCTTCAGGTAGGTCGCGATGACTTCATTGTCGCTTTCTAAAACCAAGCTTTATATAAGTTGGGCCATCAGAATAGACTTCTTCTTCATCATTTATCCTTCTCCTCTCCCATTCTCGACCCCTTTGTGCGAAACCTCCTTATGGCTGGGGGGGGGGGGGGGGGGGGGGTTCTTGGTTCTTGGGGGTGTTCTTGGTGGGTGGCATCTCCGGCTCATTGTTTCTCCTCCGGCGTGGTGCTCCCTTCGGCATGGCAGCCTTCCTCTTCGATGTGTGACCTCTTCTCTAACGTGTAAGAGGTTGGGCATTGCACGTGGACGACATGAGCATGGATCTTGGAGCAAGGAGGAGACATCCATGCACATGAGAAGACCCCAACAGATTGGCTCTTCACTTTGAGGTAGGGATTCTCAACCTTCCCCTAGTTCTAGCATGCTAGGATCTCCTTCCCCGTTCTCCAAGTCTTGTAGAATCCATGCTAGGTGTTTGAATGCATTTTGGATTCCTTGATCTTGAATGGGGTTGGGGGGTTTGAGTGATCTCATGTATGTGGATGTGAGGTTTCATAAGTGTAGATCCTTCACATTGTCATGCATGGGTGTGGATTAGGGTGGTTTGTACTCCTAGCATGTGTTTTTGTTGTTCTCCATGCTCCTCTCCCTCTATGCACACTTGATTTGCCATTTTGGGGTGTTTTGGGGGGTCTCGGTAGGCACCCAGGTCCTTGTCACGACTTAGAAAGCGACGCTTCCCCCGTCACCTTTTGGCTTCTGGTCGCAACACCTTTCTTGTTGCATTCTGGTTGCGACAGGGGGTGCGTTGCCTTCTAACGCAGGCCACGTCAGATAGGGTGTCACATTCTAGTTGCAAGTACCACTGCATTGCCTCCCCTGGGGAAAATGACAGTGACCGTGTCGCCTTCTCTGATGAAGAGTGACATGTGCCCTATTCAGAATCTGTTCCACTGTGTCTCTGAGTTTCTTGGCACATGTGATGCTCCTAGCACAGTCCTACACTAGTCGTTCGTCTGGTGCTTACCAATAGAGGGCTTGCCCTGTTAGAGGTTGTTACTATTACTTGGGACCCCCCTCCTTGCGCTTCAGTTGAGGGAGTTCTCTAGGTGGCGGGCATGCTCGAGTCATCGATTCTGGTAGCTGAGGGGAAAATGATGGTGGATGGCAACATTGAGTCGTTTGCAGAGCTCTCTTGGTTGGTCTTGGACGTCGAGATGGCTTCACTACAAGAAAAAGCGCATATAGAGACCGATTTAGAGACCGAAATTTTTGGTCCCTATTCGGTCCCAAAATAGGGACCGAATAGGGACCGAAAATATTCGGTCTCTATATTTGGGACCGAATAATTTCGGTTCCTATTCGGTCCCTGAATAGGGACCGAATAGTAGGGACCGAATAGGACCGAAATTATTCGGTCTCTATATTTGGGACCGAATAATTTCAGTCCCTATTCGGTCCCTGAATACTATTCGGTCCCTGAATAGGGACGAATAGTAGGGACCGAATAGGGACCGAAATTATTCAGTCTCTATATTTGGGACCGAATAATTTCAATCCCTATTCGGTCCTATTCAGGGACCGAATAGGGACCGAAATTATTCGGTCTCTATATATTTGGGACCGAATAATTTCGGTCCCTATTCGGTCCCTATTCAGGTCCTTCGGTCTCTATATATTTGGGACCGAATAATTTCGGTCCCTATTCGGTCCCTATTCAGGTCCTGAATAGGGACCGAATAGGGACCGAAATTATTCGGTCCCAAATATATAGAGACCGAATAATTTCGGTCCCTATTCGGCCGAATAGGGACTGAAATTATTCGGTCTCTATATTTGGGACCGAATATTTTCGGTCCCTATTCAGGGACTGAATAGGGACCGAAAGTATTCGGTCTCTATATTTGGTATTCTTTCTCTAACTCGATTTGCTTGTCTCATGTCCTTGAAAATTCACTTGTAATGTTTAGAACTTGGGATCTCTAGATCTCTCATGAACTTACAATGCTAGAATGAGCCAATAAAAGGGCCCTGCCCTGGTCCTGGGAGGAGCACCCAAAAGTACTTGTGCCCATGGGAGTGTGAATGGTCTGGTGTGGCATTGCACCTAAAATACATGTTAAAAATTTCTAGATATTTGGTTTCAGATAGTGTACATGTGAGCATTGAAACTCAATATATAATTGTTCAATACATGAGAAATTCTCACTTCCTGAGAACTCACCTGTATAAATTTGTTTACTTGACTTTTCTTATTTCTGATTTTACCATTTACTTGACAATACATGTCTAACATCCTCACAGTGACATACTAGTTAAAAAAACACGCTACGCGTGTGTATATATCTGTTGATGTAGTATAATTATTAAAATAATTTTAAAAATAAAAAAAAATAAAATTTCATATATTTGAAAATAAATAAAAAATATAACTTTTTAAATAAAAAAATAGATCAATTAGAATTTATTTGATAATATAAGCTAAATAATGATTTTAGAGCAAATATAATATTTATACTTTGAAGTAAATTTTAAAGTAAGATCACATAGAAAATTATGAAGCATCTAAAATTCAATCTTTTTTATGAAAAATATGTAAATGATCACATTTATTTATTGTGTAAAAGTTAAAAACTGATTGAAATTTAATTATCACAAAAATATCCTCATCAACGTAAAAAAATACCCGGTCATTCTTTTAACATTTAACTTTGGCAAATTGTTTATTATATACGTCCAAAAAATAAACAGAAACATATAGAGTGGTGTTGGATTGATCATTGTTCGATCTATCTAATTGTGCCTCTGAAGATCGAGGAGTGCAATTGTAAACCTTATCCGATGATGCATAATGTTCTGATACATTAGAACTTGTGATATCTCAATTCCCACTACGTTCTCCATATTATATATGTTGATCAAAGACACAGGAGAGACAACAGAAATCTTATCATATCGTGCACCAGTGCCCACTACGTAATAAAAAATCTTATCATATATAACACATCAGAAATCTCACATCGTTTATTCTGATGTAAGAAAAATAAATTAAAAAAATACTACAGAAATTATAGAAAGAAGGCTATGGCAAATGGCAATAGAGTGCATGTACCCCTGTTGACGGGTAAGGACGAGGAGCAGTGGAGCTCGAGTTGTCTTTTCACTATTAAAGTTTGACTACATCCTGCGCTTCTCCAGTCCACTCTCTCTCTCTCTTCGTGGCTATCTGTTGCCATTGCAGTAGAAAGGACAACTTATAACTCCAACCCTTTTCATCTTTTTCATCATTACAAAAGCAATCAAAATCCATAACAACAACCCCCAAATCTCTTATCTGCTCTTACCTTCTTCAATACAACATCTTGCCTAAGCTGGACCATCTTACCAGCGCAGCGACCGTTGCATCTCCCTCCAAGCCGAGTTTGGGAATCACTGAAAGCTTATAGCTGTGCAGCTTCCGGCCGCACACCCAAGTGCCATCCATCACCCAGAAGCACGACATCCATCACCCTCCCTCTGCATCTTTGTTGCCTCCGCCTGGCCTTTGCTCATGTCGAGGAGGATAATCCAACCCGACCTCTCCCTCTTCGTCGAGCTTGTCCCTGTCGCCTTTCTCGGCGCTCAATCCATGTCCGATGCAACGGGGGTGTTGAAGCAGCTGGGGCGCTTTCTCCACTGCACCAGGCTGCGGCCCTGGCACAGCTGTGCATGGACCGGAGGAGGGGCGATGACCCTGACACAGCTCTGATCACTCATCTGGACGGATCAGCTGCACGACCACCGCCGCCTCCCAACGAGCCAGTGCACGTCGATTTCCACGATGTCCTCCCTTCACTTCCTATCTGCCTGTCTTCTCATCCTCTTCTGCACAACCTTCATCCTTGCTGCCAGCACCTACAATAGCACCGAACGGGTGGCCCTGATCCCTCCATCACCGTAGCAACCTACTCGATGGCCGCCGTTCCACTGACGATGCTCGCACTAGCCCTAGGTGGCAGGACGCTGCCACCACCTTCTTCCCTCTCCCTCTGTATGTGCTGAGCCAGTCGCCCATGTTCATCGTCGTCACTGTCTTCTTTTGCAAGCGCATGCATTGGCTAAGGCTGACTCCACGTCCGAAGCAACGAGGGCGGCGAGGAAGCTGGGACGCTTCCTACCACTGCACCAGGCGACGGCCCTGGCACAACTGTGCATGGACATAGAGGAGGGGTGGCAGGCATGGGCACAGACAGTAAGGCATGAGGCCGAACTCGGCACTCGGGTTTGAGTATTGGAAGGCTTCAAGGCTATGGCTTGGTGGGGTGGGAGAGAGGGTACCATCGCCAACTACGTACAAGCACATCGGCTCGCGAAAGGCAAGCAATGTATGTATCCAAGAGGTAAATAGTAGATGGACACTACAGATGTAAAATTTTCTATATTCTCTTTACTGCCATCTCTTCTTCCTCTCAGCAATTTTCATGTATATGTTAAATAATAAAATAAAAGAATAACAGAGGATGTGTTCTAACATATTACCTTAGATTCAGTGATCTTTCTGTGCTATGTAATTGTCTTCCAACGGATTACCTTAGGATGCTTCTGTGATTCTGTGCTCTGCCATTTCTCGCAGATTAAAATGCAAGAGAGTAAGTCTTCATGTTTAAATAAATTTCAGAAAAATATGTTTCACATTATAGACAACTATACAGTATGTGAGAGATAATGATGGATTACCGTACAACTTCAGACTTCCCTTGCTCTTCAGTCAAGTGTTTTCCTATCCTCTCCGTTCTTTGCTCTACCGATGAACCAAATGATTCACGGTGTTGAGCTTCGTTTAATTCTACAATTCAAATTTTACGTTTTTCGTAACTCTCCGACTTCAATTCCATATAATAAAAACAAAGAGTTAACGCCGCTTAACAGTGTAGAGATATGTATAGCACGTTTCGCTCGGCGTTAATAGTGCAGACATAGCATCCATTTCTTTCTTTTAACTCTGTATTTGTAAATTTCCAGTCAGCGTAATGAACGTTTCCTTATGCTGTTCTACGGTTTTCTTCTGCTGTATAATTGTAGGAATTAATTCTGGCGTTACAAATTAAGGGTATGAACATGACAGAAATAGTGACAAGCGGGCATAAGATGGAGAACCGAATGGGCTTAACATGGAGAACCGGACTTAAGAACATGGAGAACCGGACTTAAGATGAACCGGACGAAAGTTCAAAGTGTCACTTCTATATATAATATAGATTTGCTACACATGGTTGATCAATATGTTCTATTTTTTGGCGATAAGAACCGACAAAGCGGCCTAGCTCTCACTACAAAAAATGTAGGATATGTAGACGGCTGTAATTCGTAGCCGTCTATAAAGAGTAACATTTGTAGACGGCTATTTGAGTCGTCATGTATACGGGATATGCAGACGGCTAAATGACACCGTCTACATACCAGAGATACGTAGACGACTATTTACACCGTCTACATAAGTTCGTCTATGTATCATTCATATGTAGACGGATTTATAAAAACCGTCTACATATCGAGGATACGTAGACGGTTGCAATAAGACATCTACATAAGTAATGTAGACGGCTCCATGTCGCCGTCTACGTATCCTCCATTTGTAGACGGTTTTCAGGAATCCGTCTACATATGTTTCCCACCCACCCCGCGAAAACACCCCCTTTGCCCGCCCAGCCTCTCTCTCCCCTGTGTGAAACCACCCCCCTCCCCGCCCAACCTCTCTCTCCCCTCCGTGAACCACCCCCCTCCCCGCCCAACTCTCTCTCCCTCCATGAACCCCCCTACCCTCCTCCGCGAAAACCCCCCACCCAGCCTCTCTCTCCCCTCCCGCGAAAAACCCCCCCCCCCCCCCGCCCACCCCTCTCTCCCCTCACGTGAAGAATCCCCCCCCCCTCGCAGCCTCTCTCCCTCTCGATCTGCTGGTTCGACGCCCTCGTCGTCGCCGCCAATCTGCTGTTCCTGCGCCACCGCTGCCGCAACTCGCCGGCGATTAGCGCCGACGCCCGCTTGTCAGCCGGTACGGTACAAGCTCCGCGCGCAGGTTCTCTCTCTCTCTCTCGCTCTCTCTCTGTGGATTGGGAGGCTGGTGAGGGGAGGGCGGTGGTCGCGGGGGGAGGGGGAGGTGGTGAGGGGAGGGTTGGGGATTCAGTGGGGGTGGGGCGGTTGGGGGTGGGGAGGGGGCAGGGCGGTGGGGCTCCGGCGATGGGGTGGGGGTGGGGAGGGGGCAGTGGGGGTGGGGCTCCGGCGATGGGGCGCGGGTGGGGCGGTTGGGGGGGGGAGGGGGCAGTGGGGGTGGGGCTCCGGCGATGGGGTGGGGGTGTTGGGGGTGGGGAGGGGGCAGTGGGGGTGGGGCTCCGGCGATGGGGTGGGGGTGTTGGGGGTGGGGAGGGGGCAGTGGGGGTGGGGCACACCCACTGCTACAGAAGGAGTGGTGAGTTTTGAGGAAAATGTCCGAGAAACATCTACGGTTGTCGTCTGCTTGTTTCAGCCGGACCGTGCGAACAGGTGCGGCACGGCACGGTCTGGGCCATGCCACAGAAATCCTAGTTCGCATTGGTTGAATGGTTTGGCCAACTTGATTTGAATATTAAATCGTATAATCTTAATTTGTTGTCGCGCTGGTCCATACGAGTGTACAAGAGAATATGAGATTGAGGCTACATGCTAACACGGCTATTATGCCAGACACTGTAATGTATCCCACTAGGAGTCTCGTTTTGAGAGGAGGAAAGTTTCCAAGGCTACTGATTGAATCCATGCCAAAATCTGTATCTTGCTCCTGTGTTTTTTAGTATCCTATATATAACATAAAAACAACTTGGAGATTAAACAAGTTTTTATTGTTTGGATATATACCTTCATGTGATCCACTTGTTATATCAAAAGAGTGTTCGCGTTGTCAAAGCATCAAATTCTTGTGCAAATGCCTTAGCACCGCTTTGATTGGCATTTAACCAGAGAATTAAATAAGCATGGGTTATCCGAGGAATGGACCGTTCTTTGAATTAGGTTGAGTGAGTTATAAGATGTAATGCAAATCCCCATAGTGTGGAAGCAAGCAAGAAAGTGAATTATTCAGACTCCCGGTTTGACCTCGACGCTCCAAGTCGTCTTAACCAAGTTAGTTTAGTTAAAAAATTAAATACTTCGATTTGAGGGACCAAAATTAGAAATACTCTCCAATTGGCCTCCGGTTTGTTCCAGCACGGTCGGGCCGATGAGTGTGACTTGTGGAAACTGACATAGTTCAATTCGGACTCCGGGTTTGACCGCGACGCGCCAAGTCGTCTTAACCAAGTTAGTTTAGTTAAAAAATGAAATACTTCGATTTGAGGGACCAAAATTAGAAATACTCTTCCAATTGGCCTCTGGTTTGTTCCAGCACGGTCGGGTCGATGAGTGTGACTTGTGGAAACTGACGGAGTTCAATTCGGACTCCTGATTTGACCTCGACGCTCCAAGTCGTCTTAACCAAGTTAGTTAGTTAAAAAATGAAAAACTTCGATTTGAGGGACCAAAATTAGAAATACTCATCCGAATTGCCTCCGGTTTGTTCCAGCACGGTCGGGCCATGAGTGTGACTTGTGGAAACTGACATAGTTCAATACGGACTCCCGGTTTGACCGCGACGCGCCAAGTCGTCTTAACCAAGTTAGTTTAGTTAAAAAATGAAGAACTTCGGTTTCAGGGTCCAAAATTATAAATACTCATCCGATTGCCCTCCGGTTTGTTCCAGCACGGTCGGGTCGATGAGTGTGACTTGTGGAAACTGACGGAGTTCAATTCGGACTCCCGGTTTGACCTCGACGCTCCAAGTCGTCTTAACCAAGTTAGTTAGTTTTTTAAAAAATGAAATACTTTGATTTGAGGGACCAAAATTAGAAATACTCTTCCAATTGGCCTCCGGTTTGTTCCAGCACGGTCGAGTCGATGAGTGTGACTTGTGGAAACTGACGGAGTTCAATTCGGACTCCCGGTTTGACCGCGACGTGCCAAGTCGTCTTAACCAAGTTAGTTTAGTTAAAAAATGAAATACTTCGATTTGAGGGACCAAAATTAGAAATACTCTTCCAATTGACCTTCGGTTTGTTCCAGCACGGTCGAGTCGATGAGTGTGACTTGTGGAAACTGACGGAGTTCAATTCGGACTCCCGGTTTGACCTCGACGCTCTAAGTCGTCTTAACCAAGTTAGTTTAGTTAAAAAATGAAAAACTTCGATTTGAGGGACCAAAATTAGAAATACTCATCCGATTGGCCTCCGGTTTGTTCCAGCCACGGTCGGGCCGATGAGTGTGACTTGTGGAAACTGACGGAGTTCAATTCGGACTCCCGATTTGACCTCGACGCTCCAAGTCGTCTTAACCAAGTTAGTTACTTAAAAAATGAAAAACTTCGGTTTGAGGGTCCAATGTTAGAAATACTCTTCCGATTGGCCTCCGGTTTGTTCCAGCACGGTCGGGCCGATGAGTGTGACTTGTGGAAACTGACATAGTTCAATTCGGACTCCCGGTTTGACCGCGACGTGCCAAGTCGTCTTAACCAAGTTAGTTTAGTTAAAAAATGAAGAACTTCGGTTTCATGGTCCAAAATTAGAAATACTCATCTAATTGACCTCCATTGCTTATAGTTTTATTTAATTTATGCTTCTAAAATAAGTTATTACTTATAATAGTATTTAATTTTAACTTATTATTGTATATATGTATTGTAGGTTCCTTCATCGGGTGGAGTGGGAGGACACGAGGATGAAGACAAAGACGAGGCATCATGATTTTCATTTCATTATTATTATTGTTGTAGACATTTTTATTATTGTTGTTGGCATTATATTATTGTGATGTTGTGGATATTTTTATTCTTATTGTGGACATTATTATTCTGATGTTGTGGACATTTTATTATTCTGTGTTGTGGACATTTTATTATTGTTGATGTTGTCGACATTTTATTATTGTTTTGTGTGGAGATTTTTTATTATTTTTATGTTGTAGACATTTTATTGTGGACAATTATTATTGTTGTGGATATTATTTATTTTTATTAAGCAGGTTATTTTCTAAAATGTATATATTTTAAAAAAAATATTAAAAAATAGAGACCGATTAGGGACCGAAATAATTCGGTCCTATTCAGTCCCTATGTTAGGGACCGAATAGGGACTGAATATTCGGTCCCTAAATAGGGACCGAATTATTCAGTCCTAATTTGGTCCCTAAATAGGGACTGAATAGGGACCGAATTATTTCGGTCCCTAATAGTGACTGAAATGATTCGGTCCCAATTCAGTCCCTATTGTAGGGACTGAATTGGGACCAACTCAGTTCGGTCCCTAAATAGGGACCGAAAATTCGGTCCCTATTCGGTCTCTAAAATAGGGACCGAATAGGGACTGGCTCAGTTTAGTCCCTAAATAGGGACCGAATATTTGGTCCCTATTCGGTCTCTATTTTAGGGACCGAACTGGGACCGAATACGTTCGGTCCCTAAATAGGGACCGATCTTATTCAGTCCCTATTCGGTCCCTATTTAGTGACCGAATAGGGACCGAATTTAGTCGGTCACAGATTTGTGACCAGAAATTTTTGACCGAAAAATTCGGTCACTATTCGGTCCCTATTCGGTCTCTGAGCTGTTTAGGGACCGAATAGAGACCGAATATTTCGGTCTCTATTTCCGATTTTTCTCGTAGTGTTTGGTCATTTTTCTGGGGCAGATCAACTAGTCCTCCTCACTGCCTCACTCTACGTCGTTCCAGTACCATTTAGAGCAGTCAAGTGTGGGACCATAGTCCGATCAGACTACAGTAGCTATGTGGTTGCTTTTAGTTTTGTGGTCTCACTCTGACGGGAGGTGGTAGACCCAGACTGCTGGTCGAGGGTAAGGTGCATGGTGATGGTAGTGGCCCTATCATAGTGTGAGGATGCCCCTACCTTCTCCTTTGGGTTCGGCTATATTAAAAAAAAAAGGTGCATGGCGCTCCTGACTAGTTGACCAGTTGTAGCTATTCTCCATGGCTAGTGTCTTTGCCAAGATAGTTTCCCTCTGTCTGTGTTTATAGACTTGGGGTTCGTCCCAGTGTCGTGGTTACATGAGTTTTCGGTCCCGACATGTTTAGACCAATGTCTGTGTAGTTTACTTCCACTTCCGCACTTACTCTGTTAGTAGATAGATTATCTTACATTCTTTTAAAACATATATCTATTCTACTTGTTAGAACCAATGGGAGATTGGTAGTCCCTACTGGGCTTCTTCGTGAACCTCATTCTCTCCTTTTTAGGTAAGACTTCACAACAGCACCTTCCGCAGCAGGAAGAGGAGACTGGGCCATAATAGACGACGTCTTCCTTGAGCAGTGTTCCCCTAGTACTACTTGGCTCTTCACCCTCGGGGTATGCCCTAAGGGATATGTTATTTCCTCTTTTCAGCACTTGCACCTTGTTACTTGGGACTGTACTAAACTCGTACTTTGTGGTGGACTCTTTCCTTCACTTATTAGTACATTTTTAAGGTGCGGGGCCATCTTCTTCCAGCCAGACTATTTGCCTTACAAATCCATGACTTTGACGTCATTCTTAGCATGGATTGGTTGGAGGCACACTCTGTGATGGTAGATTGTCAGTGGAAGACCATGCGGTCTAGATACCTAGAGCACCTGTACTTTGCTTTCGAGATACCCAGTCTACCCACCACCCTTTGTTTCATTTTGTAGAGCTCGGCGCCTAATCCGAGATGGTTGTGTGGCATATCTTGCTTTTGTGAGTTTCTCGGAGTCTGGTGAGTTGTTTGGTTTGGATGTGTCTATTTTTTGTGATTATGTTAATGTGTTTCTGGAGGATCTACCTGGTTTGCCGCTGAAGCAGGAGGTAGATGTAATGGCCCCGACGCTCGGACTCCCAGCTCCTTCCAAGAATCCGACCGTCGACACCGCCCCCCACGGCCTGAAGACTCAGAAGGTCGAATGGACCAGTCTAACAAGATATGTAACAGAAGTAAGCAACAACAACAAGCACTAAAATGTACTAACATATGAAGGAAATGTGTCCAACACAAAGTACGAGTCTAGTACAATCCCAAAGTGGCAAAGTACAAGTACTAATGTCACGTCCCGAGAATTACGCAGCGGATATTAGTTCGAAGAATTCGAGTCGATAACCCGATACGTGAACAGTCGGCAAATAAGCCTCTAGCTTGCTCGCACTAAATGTATAACAACATACATCATCATAGGGCCCAAATTTGAACTTAATGGAAATTGTATTCAAATCTCATATTTGTCTCAGATAAACTAATACAGGACTAAGACTCAATAAAAGCAAAAGTACATAATACCTCACTTCCTACTACATTGTTCTAACACTCAAAATAAACTACTATGAATAGACTCATGTTTGGAACGCTCTTCACTCGGACGCATTCCCATCCTCGACTTCTCTTCCTCTTGAACTTCATAGTCACCTAGATTGGGTAAAAGTAGGGGATGAGCAAACTAGCCCAGTAGGATTTATATCTCAATGTGCGGGCAATGATATAAGTGATTAACAATTTAGAACTAGGTAAGCACAATGAAGGTCATGATATGCATGTACGAATAAAACTCATTAAAACACGATACATGAAACAAGCTAGAGAGAGTGATTATGATAGAACAAGTGTTGTGAACAAGATGACAAGATAGAACTAGCAATAGATCACTTTGTACAAGCACGCGAGATTTCACTTGATGTCAAGAACGCAAGATATCACTAATTGCATTAAATGCAGGATGGCCATACCACGCAAGCAAGCAAGAATGTACGAGCACGATCAAGTAACACTAATCAGGCACGTAGACACTAATGTACACCAAGGAAAGATCCACCAAGAATGCACACTAGGACACGTGTATGTGGTTATTGTATCTATCATTCAACAAGCAAGCAAGACTCCCAGCGCAGATGCAACGCCAGTAATCATTATACCCCATGGTTAACAGTATATTTATGACTCTCCGTCATTGGGGCTAGACTGGAGCCCTTGGACACACGCCGTGCCCGATCAGCAATCTCAAGCAAAATTTTAAATGTAGATACCCACAGTCATTAATAATGGCCAATGAGAGTTTCAATAAGTAAGCATTTGTAATGTCATGTTCATGATGATGATGAGAACTAGTAATAAGTAATTGAACATGATTTCATGATAACAATGGTCAAGAGATAAATTCGGTAGCATAACGGTATGATTTATAATTTAGTTCAATCTTTACATTAATGGCTTCAGTCTAGATGGTAAATCACACTCACGAGAACAAGAAGAGAAAGAAAGTGCATGCTATCTCCAGGGAACTTCAATGGTACAACCAACTCGTCGGCCATGTGGGAATCCATGGTCAGAGGAGATTTACGAGGGCCTTGGAGAAAAGGTCGCTAGTCTACCGATTCGGAATGACCGGTAGAGAGTTTCCAATTTCCCAAGAAGGGCTGTCTAGATGTGTAAGTGTGTAGTGATGTACACATGTCTCAATTCACTAACCATCGGTCTCAACTCGCAGGAAGCACTTTACAATATAACATGGAATAAAACTATGCACTTTAACTAATCATGGTTTGCAAGATTTTATGATAACCATTATCATTTAAACATGGTAGAACAGTAGGAAGATTAAATCATAAGTAGCATGAATGGATCATAACATTTAAGGAGCACTTAGAATAGCATTCATGTAATTAAAGCTTTTAAATGGGTTAATCACTTTTAAGCCATTAAATAACAATCATGTAATGATCAGACCCAAGACATGCAATTTACACATTAAATAACATATTAATCAGAGCTTGGGTATAGCGGTTAGATTTGCAAGAAAATAAGTAGGGTTTTATGCAAAAATCCTGAGGTAGCGACGGACCCCAGTAAGGATCGCGACGGGGTCAGATCAGATCGCGACAGTGCCTTGTAAGGATCGCGACAGGCTTGTCTGATCAGGCAGGCAGATCGCGACGGGTGCTTATGAAGAAGGCGACAGGGCCGACAGACCCGGAGGTCAGGTTGCGACGGACACTTGTAAGGGTAGCGACGGGTCGGGACTAGAAGGCGACAAAGGGGTGTGAAGAAAGCGATGGGACTGTCAGATCAGGCAGCGAGATAGCGACGGTGTGCTCGTCGCTTTCAGAAAGCGACAGGTATGCTGTCGCGATGAGACTCAGAACGCGGCCTATCGGGTCGTCGCGTTCATAGGGTCTGCGCCTGAATCTGACAAGAAAGGACAGTGCTTTGGATTGCGGACCAGACTTTCCCTATTTCGACACAGGGTTGTTCTAAAATTAAGAACAAATTGTACAGTGCATGAAAAATAACAAAACCAGTTTTTAACCAACCTAGACATGCAAGGGTGCTTCCAGTAAATCGTAATTAGAAAACAAGGATGTTTTCGACAGGCTTTAATCAAGTCAAACACAAACGTAAAACCAAGTGCAACCTGAAAACGTAGTTTCATGCAGCAACCCTCTGACCACGCTTATAACTCTCTAAATATTGACATTTAGACAAACCATAAACCCAAGACATGAAGAGGACAACTAGTAGAAAAACTTTCATGTTTTGGTTTGCTCTAATTCTGTCTTGAATCACATGCAACATATACAAAATGGGAAAAGCCCTAACAGTGCGCGACTTTGGCAAAACGCTTATAATTCAAAATCTACTCATTGAAATTCGATGAAACCAGTGGGAAATGAAAGTTAAATTGATGCTCTACACATTGGTATATGCTTTGTTAAGGTTTGGCCTGAGAAAACCTACCTTCTGGGTTGAAGAAGTCTCATTTTTCCAAAAAACCCGTGTTCAGACCACTTGGAGGAGAACGCTTACTACTCTGTGTATACTGCATGGAATTTGGGCATTCCACTTGGGTTAGAACGTAGACTTGACCCTCTTTCCAGGGGTATAAGCCTTGCAAGGTTTGGTTTAGGTTTGACCTACCTTTGGTCGACTTCAAGATGATTGTTTGTGCAGGTCGCAGCAGACGCACCGGGGAAGAAGATGAGCTTCTTGTCGTTGATCCACAGCTCCCCAGCCACCAAGAGCTCCTCCACACGACCCCAGCAAGTTCTAAACTCATCCCTAGGGTTTGGGTGAAGAGTATTTAAGCATCTATGGATTTTAGGAGTCCTAATGCAACAAGGAAAGAAGGGTTGCGGGATTGGCTTGTGTCTTTCCATAATTTGAAGATCTCTCCCTCCATTAGAGAGTCTGGGCGATCAAGCAACCTCCATGGGTGGGTAGACACGAATTTGGGTTGCCAAGAATGCATGATTGTATCCCAATTAAACCCTAATTACCACTTTCCAATTTCAGCTTATTTATGGTTACGAATTTCCATGCATTTTCTTGCTTCATTTGATTTTTGGGCTATGTGTGGTCCATTAGCCCAATTATGATATTGTGCCATTAACATATAATGTTGGAAGTCTCCCCAACATTTTTATTTAATTTATGGTTGCATCGTATTTTCATGTTAACGGTTTTTCGACTTGTTTCCTAATTTGGATAATCGGTCACAATAATCCTTAAACCTAGTCCAAATGATTTTTATTAACCCAAATTTCTTGATGGATCATTAGAGGATATTATTTGAAGTCCATATATGATTTTTATTTAATTTTCCGACTCATCCAAGTACGTGTGATAATGATTTTTCGACTTATTATGAATTACGATAATAAGTCGCAAAACACTTTAAACTTGGATAATCCAATTTTTCTTGGCACAAATTCTTTGTGAAACATTTAGTAATAATGTTTGGGGTTGATTTATAATTTTTACGAAATTTTCCGATGTGTTTTAGCACATAAGTAATGATACGTATGTTTTAAATACTCTGATATTATGAAAATTATTTATTTCCATTTATTTGAATTTTATGTAATTAAAATTTTCGGGGTGCTACACCCTCCCCCACTTAAGAGAATTTGGTCCCCAAATTCATGTATAGAAAGTTATTGTACAAGTGAGGTGTACTTACTTGTGAATAGCTCCGGGTATCTTTTGCGCATTGCTTCCTCGGTTTCCCACGTGTCATCTTCATCTATGCGTTGATTCCATCTAACCCTTACTAGTGGAATGACCTTGTTCCTTAGTTGGTGCAGTTCCCAGTCCACGATCTTAACTGGCTTTCTTGATAGGTTCTGTCTTTGTTTAATTCCAAGAGTTCATATTCTATGACATGCCACGGATCTATACATACTTTTTCAACATGGATATGCGGAACACATTGTGTATTCCATCCATTTGTGGTGGTAAAGCGAGACGATATGCCACCTCGCCGATTCTTTCAAGGATTTCGAAAGGCCCGACAAACCTTGGTGACAACTTGCCTTTAATGCCAAAACGCCTGATCCCACGGCCTGGAGACACTTTCAAAAATACATGTTCACCAACCTGAAACTCCAAGTCTCTACTTCTATTATCTGCATATGCCTTTTGTCTTTGCTGTGCCACTGCCATTCTTTCTTTAATAAGCTTTACCTTCTCCGTGGTTTCCATTATCATCTCTGGTCCTAGCATTTATTTTTTGCCAACTTCATACTAGCATATTGGAGATCGAAAACTTCTGCCATAGAGTGCTTCAAATGGTGCCATTTGAATGCTAGCTTGATAGCTATTATTGTAGGGGAACTCCACAAGAGGTAAGTGTTCATGCCAGCTACCCCCAAAATCTAGGACACATGCTCTAAGCATATCTCCAATCACTTGGTTGGTTCTCTCCGTCTGACCATCTGTCTGTGGATGGAAGGCCGTGCTAAATTTAGTTTAGATCCCAAGGAGTAATGCAGTCCTTTCCAAAAATGGGATGTAAACCTAGGGTCTCTATCGGACACGATAGACACCGGTACTCCATGTAATCAGACTATTTCCTTCACATACAATGCAGCCAGAACATCTACTGACCACTTATTCTTCACTGGCAAGAAGTGAGTCACTTAGTTAAGCGGTCGACAATAACCCAGATACCATCGAACCCACCTCTAGATTTGGGTAGTCCGAAAATAAAGTCCATCCCTATACCTTCCCATTTCCATGCCGGGATTCTAGGGGTTTGAGTTTACCTGCGGGTCGCAAGTGTTCCGCCTTGACCTTTTGACATGTTAAGCATCGGGCGACATATTCCGCCACCTCCTCTTCATATTGGCCACCAAAAGCTTCTTCAGGTCCTGATACATTTTGGTAGTTCCCGGATGTATGGTATACCTGGTCTTGTGAGCCTCATCCACAATCATTTTCTTTGTCTCCGCATGGTCGGGTACACAGACTCGATCCCGGAACAATAGTCTTCCATCTTCAGTTAATGAGAAATATGGCCTCTGGTCTAGATTAGCCTTAATCTCCACAAGTACGGGGTCATTGTCTTGGAGTGTTGTGATGTCCTCCAATAGTGTAGGTTGTGCTCTAACACTAGCAACAAAGCGTCCCTTCTCTTTGATGTCCGCATCAATATTTAACTTGGCGAAGTCTTCTATTAACTTCCATTCGTCCACCATTAAACTTGACAATGTGATCATTGGCTTTCTACTTAGAGCATCTGCCACAGCATTTGCTTTTCCTGGATGATATTGGATCGTAAAGTCGAAGTCTTTGAGATACTCCAACCACCTCCGTTGTCTCATATTCAAGTCCTACTGAGAAAACAGATACTTTAAGCTTTTATGGTCCGAAAACACAATGAATTTCTCACTATATAGATAATGACGCCATATCTTCAAGGCGAAGACTACAGCAGCTAGCTCCAGATCATGTACAAGATAATTGTCCTCGTGCTTCTTCAATTGTCTAGATGCGTAGCATATAACTTTCCGGTTTTGCATCAGCACACAGCCTAGGCCGATCCTGGATGCATCGGTGTAAACTTCAAAACTACTCCCAACAACTGGCAGTGTCAGTACGGGTGCCGAGGTAAGGTGCCCTTTCAATGCCTTGAAACTTTCTTCACATTCATTAGTCCATGCAAATGGATTCTCCTTCCTGGTAAGCCTGGTCAATGGTATAGCTATCTTTGAGAAATCTTTAATGAAGCGACGATAATAACCGGCTAAACCCAAAAAGCTCCTAATCTCCGACACAGTTGTCGGCCTTTCCCAGTTCCTCACCGCCTCCACCTTTGATGGATCCACAGAGATTCCCTCCTTGGATATGATGTGTCCAAGGAAAGACACTTCCTCCATCCAGAATTCACACTTACTAAATTTAGCATAGAGTTGATTGTCTCTGAGCACTTGCAGAGCAACCTTCAAGTGTTCCTCATGTTCTTCTTTGGATTTGGAGTAAATAAGGATGTCATCAATGAACACCACTATAAACTGGTCCAAGTATGGCCTATAAATATTGTTCATAAGTTGCATGAAAGCTGCTGGAGCATTTGTTAAACCAAACGTCATGACCACGAACTCGTAGTGACCATATCTACTCCGGAATGCAGACTTGTGAATATCCTCCTCCCTTATTCTTAGTTGATGGTAGCCTGATCTTAGATCTATCTTGGAGAAATATTGTGCACCAGAGGATCTGGTCAAACAGCTCGTCGATGCGGGGCAGTGGATACTTATTCTTTATTGTCAACTGGTTTAACTGACGGTAATCAATGCATAGCCTCATTGTCCCGTCCTTCTTTCTGACAAATAGCACTGGCGCTCCCCACGGGGATGTGCTAGGCCTGATAAAACCCTGATCTAGCAATTCTTGGATCTGTCTTTTCAACTCTTGCAATTCAACAGGGGACATGCGATACGGAGCTTTTGAAACAGGGGCTGCCCCAGGGAGTAACTCAATGGTGAAGTTTACCTCCCGCTCAGGCGGTATGCCAGGTAATTCCTCTGGAAATACATCAGGATAGTCCCTGGCTATTTGAATGTCTTCTAAGGTAGGTTTCTTCTTTTCAGTTGTCAAGACGGAAACTAGAAAAGCATCACAACCCTGGTTGATCAGCTTAGAAGCCTTTAGGGAGGATATCAAGATAGGGTGTTTGTGATATCGGGTGCCAAGTAGTGATAGAGTTGGAAGTTTTGGTCTTTTAAAAGTGACCCTCCTATGGCGACAGTTTACATCGGCGTCATATTCAATTAGCCAATTGACACCTAGAATGGCATCATAACCCTTCATGTCTAAACAGATAAGGTCGGCAGGGAGATTGTGTCCTCCAATTATAGTTTCACATTTTGGCAAGTAGTAAGTGAGTTCAGATTCTGAGCCTAGTGGAGAGGCTACAGTGATCTTGGATTTCAAGGGTACAGGTTGACAGGTAGAGTTGCAGCAAATGTGGTGGAAATAAATGAATATGCAGCTCCAGTATCAATAAGCACAAAAGCAGGTTGAGAGTGTATGGAAATGGTACCTTCCACCATACCCCTTCCTCGGGTAGGTCAGCTTCTACGACAGCATTAAGGCGTCCTTGACATCGTGGTACATTCGGGGCTTTGCCTGGTTGGTCCTTCATCATTGGACAGTCAGGAATACGGTGGTCACAACCCCACATCTCAAGCATGCCCCGAGCTTCTTCCAGCATTCTTCAGCTCGGTGCCCTGGTTTATCACAGAATTTGCAGTTTTCAACCAACTGCCTACCTTCCATTTTGACTCTCTTGTCCCCAGTACATCTCTTCCGACATTCGGCCTCTTGTTGTTGTTGTTGACGTTGTTGTTACAAAAAGTTGGAGCATATTAGGTGCTCCCTTCTTGACGAAGACCGGCTTGGAGTTGTCCTTGCCCCTCATGCCCTCCACTTTGGCCATGGTGTCTTCTACCAGCTGAGCTCTTTCGACCATCTCAGTGTAAGTTTGGATATTGTGTGGTCCGAGCCTTTCAATGAACATGGGCCTGAGCCCATCCATGAACCGATTTGCCTTAAGTCTTTCTGTTCCCACCAAGTGTGGGGCATACACAGCCAGACGCGCGAACTGAGCCTCATACTCAGCCACAGACATCCCTTTCTATTTTAGTGCGGCAAACTCAGCTGCCTTCTTCTCCTTGACTCTCTCAGAGAAATACTTTCCCCAGAATATCTCCAGGAATTCGGCCCACTCCAGTTCGCCAACATTAGGCAGGTGGGCCGAGGTGGCCTTCCACCATGCTCGGGCATCCTTAGTGAATTGGAAAGTGGCCAGTACCACCTTCTCCCTGTTAGTGCATTGCATGACTTGGAAGATCCTTTCTATCTTCTCTTGCCAGTTCTCGGCCTCGTCGGATCAGGGGATCCGAGAAACGAGGAGGGTTTAAACTCCTAAAATTCCGGTGCAGATCACCGGCTCCATTCCTTACAGCTCCAGCCTCATTTCCAGCCCGAACTACATTTTGTAATGCCTGGGTCAACCCAGCCACGGTTTCTTGCATAGCTTGCCATTGATTACGAGCCATTACGGTTGAGTGTAAGAGAGTTATGAAGGTTCCTGAGAAAAGGATGGAAACCAATTAATGTCTCTAGATACATTATAAGAGTCAATGGGTAGAAGTGTTTAATTCTTTCTATCATATTCCCAGTCTCTACCCATTCTCACCAGGTACTATATTTAATTTCCATGACCTAGGTTCCATAGGTATCTCTATTCCTGAGACATATATCCTATTTGGTATTCCTAGGCTCTGATACCACTAAACTGTCACGTCCCGAGAATTACACAGCGGATATAGTTCGAAGAATTCGAGTCGATAATCGATACGTGAACAGTCGGCAAATAAGCCTCTAGCTAGCTCGCACTAAATGTAACAACATACATCATCATAGGGCCCAAATTTGAACTTAATGGAAATTGTATTCAAATCTCATATTGTCTCAGATAAAACTAATACAGGACTAAGACTCAATAAAAGCAAAAGTACATAATACCTCACTTCCTACTACATTGTTCTAACACTCAAAATAAACTACTATGAATAGACTCATGTTGGAACGCTCTTCACTCGGACGCATTCCCATCCTCGACTTGCTCTTCCTCTTGAACTTCATAGTCACCTAGATTGGGTAAAAGTAGGGGATGAGCAAACTAGCCCAGTAGGATTTATATATCAATGTGCGGGCAATGATATAAGTGATTAACAATTTAGAACTAGGTAAGCACAATGAAGGTCATGATATGCATGTACGAATAAAACTCATTAAAACACGATACATGAAACAAGCTAGAGAGAGTGATTATGATAGAACAAGTGTGTGAACAAGATGACAAGATAGAACTAGCAATAGATCACTTTGTACAAGCACGCGAGATTTCACTTGATGTCAAGAACGCAAGATATCACTAATTGCATTAAATGCAGGATGGTCATACCACGCAAGCAAGCAAGAATGTACGAGCACGATCAAGTAACACTAATCAGGCACGTAGACACTAATGTACACCAAGAAAAGATCCACCAAGAATGCACACTAGGACACGTGTATGTGGTTATTGTATCTATCATTCAACAAGCAAGCAAGACTCCCAGCGCAGATGCAACGCCAGTAATCATTATACCTCATGGTTAACAGTATTTATGACTCTCCGTCATTGGGGCTAGACTGGAGCCTTGGACACACGCCGTGCCCGATCAGCAATCTCATGTAAAATTTTAAATGTAGATACCCACAGTCATTAATAATGGCCAATGAGAGTTTCAATAAGTAAGCATGTGTAATGTCATGTTCATGATGATGTGATGAGAACTAGTAATAAGTAATTGAACATGATTCATGATAACAATGGTCAAGAGATAAATTCGGCAGCATAACGGTACGATTTATAATTTAGTTCAATCTTTACATTAATGGCTTCAATCTAGATGTAAATCACACTCACGAGAACAAGAAGAGAAAGGAAGTGCACGCTATCTCCAGGGAACTTCAATGGTACAACCAACTCGTCGGCCATGTGGGAATCCATGGTCAGAGGAGATTTATGGAGGCCTTGGAGAAAAGGTCGCTAGTCTACCGATTCGGAATGACGGTAGAGAGTTTCCAATTTCCCAAGAAGGGGGTCTAGATGTGTAAGTGTGTAGTGATGTACGCGTGTCTCAATTCACAAACCATCGGTCTCAAACTCGTAGGAAGCACTTCACAATATAACATGTAATAAAACTATGCACTTTAACTAATCATGGTTTGCAAGATTTTATGATAACCATTATCATTTAAACATGGTAAAACAGTAGGAAGATTAAATCATATGTAGCATGAATGGATCATAACATTTAAGGAGCACTTAGAATAGCATTCATGTAATTAAAGCTTTTAAATGGGTTAATCACTTTTAAGCCATTAAAATACAATCCTGTAATGATCAGACCCAAACATGCAATTTACACATTAAATAACATATTAATCAGACCTCGGGTATAGCGGTAAGATTTGCAAGAAAATAAGTGGGGTTTTATGCAAAAATCCTGAGGTCGCGACGAACCCCAGTAAGGATCGCGACGGGGTCAGATCAGATCGCGACAGTGACTTGTAAGGATCGCGACAGGCTTGTCTGATCAGGCAGGCAGATCGCGATGGGTGCTTATGAAGAAGGCGACAGGGCCAATAGACCCGGAGGTCAGGTCGCGACGGACACTTGTAAGGGTAGCGACGGATCGGGACTAGAAGGCGACAAAGGGGTGTGAAGAAAGCGACAGGACTGTCAGATCAGGCAGCGAGATAGCGACGATGTGCTCGTCGCTTTCAGAAAGCGACAGGTATGCTGTCGCGACGAGATTCAGAATGCGGCCTATCGGGCCGTTGCGTTCACAGAGTCTGCGCCTGAATCCGACAAAGAAAGGATAGTGCTTTGGATTGTGGACCAGACTTTCCCTATTTCGACACAGGGTTGTTCTAAAATTAAGAACAAATTGTACAGTGCATGAAAAATAACGAAACTAGTTTTTAACCAACCTAGACATGCAAGGGTGCTTTCAGTAAATCGGAATTAGAAAACAAGGATGGTTTCGACAGGCTTTAATCAGTCAAACACAAACGTAAAACCAAGTGCAACCTGAAAACATAGTTTCATGCAGCAACCCTTTTACCACACTTATAACTCTCTAACTATTGACATTTAGATAAAACGTTAAACACAATACATGACGAGGACAACTAGTAGAAAAACTTTCATGTTGTGCGTTTTCTCTAATTCGGTCTTGAATCATGTGCAACATATAAAGAATGGGAAAAGCCCTAACAGTGCGCGACTTTGGCAAAACGCTTATAATTCAAAAGCTACTCATTGAAATTCGATGAAACCAGTGGGAAATGAAAGTTAACTTGATGCTATACACATTGGTATATGATTTTTTAAGGTTTGGACTGAGAAAACCTACCTTCTGGGTTGAAGAAGTCTCATTTTTCCAAAAAACCTTTGTTCAGACCACTTGGAGGAGAACGCTTACTGCTCCGTGTATACTACATGGAATTTGGGCATTCCACTGGGTTAGAACGTAGACTTGACCCTCTTTCTAGGGTTATAAGCCTTTCAAGGTTTGGATTATGTTTGACCTACCTTTGGTCGACTTCAAGATGACTGTCTGTGCAGGTCGCAGCAGACGCAACGGGGAAGAAGATGAGCTTCTTGTGGTGATCCACAGCTCCCAGCCACCAAGAGCTCCTCCACACGACCCCAGCAAGTTCTAAACTCGTCCCTAGGGTTTGGGTGAAGAGTATTTAAGCATCTATGGGTTTTAGGAGTCCTAATGCAACAAGGAAAGAAGGGTTGTGGGATGGCTTGTGTCTTTCCATAATTTGAAGATCTCTCCCTCCATTAGAGAGTCTTGGCCATCAAGCAACCTCCATGAGTGGGTAGGCATGAATTGGGTTGCCAAGAATGCATGATTGCATCCCAATTAAACCCTAATTACCACTTCTAATTTCAGCTTATTTATGGTTACGAATTTCCATGCATTTTCTTGCTTCATTTGATTTTTGGGCCATATGTGGTCCATTAGCCCAATTATGATATTGGGTCATTAACATATATGTTGGAAGTCTCCCCAACATTTTATTAATTTATGGTTGCATCGTATTTTCGTGTTAACGGTTTTCGACTTGTTTCCTAATTTAGATAATCGGTCACAATAACCCTTAAACCTAGTCAAAATGATTTTTATTGACCCAAATTTCTTGGTGGGTCATTAGAGGATATTATTTTAAGTCCATATATGATTTTTATTTAATTTTCCGATTCATCCAAATACGTGTGATAATGATTTTTCGACTTAGTTATAAATTACGATAATAAGTCGCAAAACACTTTAAACTTGGCTAATCTGATTTTTCTTGGCTCAAATTCTTTGTGAAACATTTAGTAATAATGTTTGGGGTTGATTTATAATTTTTACGGAATTTTATGATGTGTTTTAGCACATTCGTTAATGATACGTATGTTTTAAATAATCCGATATTATGGAAATTATTTATTTCCATTTATTTAATTTTATGTAATTAAAATTTTCGGGGTGCTACAACTAAAATAGGGGATAACAAATCCCTTAAGGGCATACCCCGAGGGTGATGAAACAAGTACGAGGGAACACTGCTCACGAAAGATGCCATCTACTACGGCCCCGTCTCCTCAGCCTGCCGCAGAGGGTACTGCTGTGAAGTCTCACCTATAAAGAAGGGAATGAGCTTCACAAAGAATCCCAGTAGGGACTACCAATCTCTCACTAGTTCTAACAACATAATAGATTAAGTGCATAACTAAAATTAAACAAGATAATATATTCTACTAGCAAAGTAAGTGCGGAAATGGAAGATAAACTACACTGCCATCAGTCTAAGCATGTCGGGACTGGAAACCCATGTAAACCACAGCACTGGGATGAACCCAAGGCTGCAAACACAGACAGAGAACCATTGTCTGGACAAAAACACTAGCCACAGAACAACTACCACTAGTCAACCGGTCAGGTGCTCCACGCGCCTTATCCTCGACCACCAGTCCATATCTAGCATCTCCCGTCGGAGTGAGATGCGGAGCTAAAGTACACACAACTGCCGTAGTCTGGCCGGACTACGGTCCCACGCCTGGCCCTTCTAAATGGTACGAAACCACATAGAGTGAGGCAGTGAGAAGACTAGCTGATCTGCACCGGAAGAACACCCAAACTACCTCAGCATCCTAGACTCAGCTAAGAGAGCTCTGCAAATGACTCAATGTCGTGTCCCCACCGTTTTCCCCTCAGCTACCAGACTCCTAAACTTGAGCACGCCCGCCGCGTGGAGAACTCCCTCAACCGGCCCGTGGGGACGGGGGTCCAGGTAACCGTACAACCTCTCAACGGACAAGCCCACAAGTGCCTAGCACCGGGCAAATGACTAGTGTAGGACCGTGCTAGGAACAACACAGATGCCAAAACCAGAGACGTAGTGGAACGAAACTCTGAACAAGTTGCAGTCACTCTCTATCTGAGAAGGTGACAGGGTCACTATAGCATTCTCAAAGGAGGCGACATAAGGGATGTCGCCACCAGAAGGTGACACCCGACCTGACACGACTGGGTCTGAAGGCTACAAGAGAACTGTCACGAACTAGGTCACGACAAGGGCATTGTCGCGACCACAGTCAGAGGTTCGGGTGACTACCCGAAACCTCCCACCACACACAAGGAAACTAGGTCAGAAGACGACGACCACCCTGTCGCGACCAGAACGCGACAGGGTGAGCGTCGCTACCTGACCAGAAGGCGACGGGACGATACGTCGCATTCTGGGTTGCGATAGGAGCCATGTCGCGACAATAGACAGAAGCTCGAGTGCCAACCTAAGACCTCCCAAAACACCCCAAAAACACAAGTCCGGTGTGCACAGAGGGAGGGGAGCATGGAGGACGGTGTAAACACATTCTATAAGCTCAAACCACTCTCATCCGATCCACACCCATGTATGTCAAGGATATGCACCTATTGTAACGACCCTCCTTATACCGGTACGATTATACCAATCCACAATGATATAAATGACGTCATTACAGTGGGAGATTTACCCAACACAACACTGTAGGTTGAAATGTACATGAATAACTAAAGAGTACAGTGGAAATAAAAGAGAAGTCTTATTCCATCATCATTCACATAATTTCACAGTCTATATAGCAATGTAAATAACAATTGTCCACATTATACAAGTCCATAATGACATTGTTCACATACTAAGGAAATAAAGCAAACTAAGCAGCGATCTCCACAAGCAGCTACTCCTCTCACTCGAAGTCGCTCCTCACTACGTCCTCCTCAAGTACAGGAACATTTGTCTCACCTATATGTTAAAGAAAGTATGAGTCTTCCAAAAAGAAAGACCATGCAAGCAACCTAAAGGCATATCCTTATACATATCACATACACATTCTAGTCTTTTAAACAATTAAAGAATTACATGGCACATGCTTCATGACAATTAAGCATAAATAACCTACACATGCTTTCTACACAAAATATGTAACATGATTCATGGTTTCAATTCTATTCATATCATTTCACAACTCTATACAATTTGATCATGGAATTATGCACATGATAAATAACAATCTAGCATGATATCTAACATTTTTCTCATGCATTTATAACACATATACACATCTTTAGCTTGTTGTTTTAACATAAATAACTCTCATTCACATGGTTTCACATCTTTTCACATGCTAACACATTCACATAACATTATCACATGTTCACATTGCACATATTCACATCTTTCACACTTTTACACTTAATTTGCCGTGATACATCGTCCGAACCACCATAAAGAAGGACATACATTCACATAACACATACCCGTCACCTAGGCAATATAGTGACAAATCTTGGTAACTGCGTAGAACCGGAAGAAGCCCTCTCCACCCTAACCAGTGGTACTTGTCCACCTCCAGGATTTCATCCTAATGCCCATAGGATATCACATACACAATGAACCTTCCCATAGGAACTTTTCTATAGTACGGCTCCATAGCCTTCTATGGTAGCAGTGTCAATCTCGGCACACATTACACATTAACACTTAATCACATGGTTTACATTATTCACATGCACTATTTAACTCATTCTCATGCACTTTAAACAAATATACATGTTTCAATTTACAAAACTCAGAATGACTGATTCACAGTGTCCATTTAATCACATCAGTACCTAAGCATGCTGCTAAACACTGAGATTTACATGATTTAAATCAACATGCTTAATATGGTATAATTACCCTTGTTAAAAGCAACTATATCCACGGGACTCAAAATAGTATCAATTTTTTTATCACAGACTCCATACATATAATGTGTCATATGTGTAATGTTTCAGATTTTTTGCAACAGTAAAACTAATTTTAACAATTTAAATAGATTTCATGCAAATTTAACAAGAAATTCACTTTAACATGGTCCACAGAAAAACAGTCGATTCCAATAGTTCTAAAACCTAAAAACAGTAAGCCTAATATCATGGAAATTTTCTGAAACCCTAACATGCAACAGATCTATTTATTCAGAATTAAATACAGTCATAACATGCTTATTTCATCAATGCAAAATTTATATTAAATATAATCATGCTCATAAATTCGACAGAACCTCATGATATGACCTAGAGACCATACTTGACAAACCTTAATTTTTACAGCATGCACAGACCTCCAAACAGTCGAAAATCACAGTACAGAGATCAAACATATAGTTCTGTAGAAAACAGATGGACTTAATGGCATGGGCCTTGTCGCCAACAAGGGTTAATGGCACAGGATGCTGCCATCAACTCAAGAACTTGGCGGCAACAAGGTTGTCGTCAACCTCCTGTCTGCAGAAGTGCAGACCAAACTCAAATAAAAAGGTGAATTGGGGGTTCCAAGACACAAATAAAATTCGGAAAAACACCTAAGACCTAAAGGACATGTCTAGGGATGATACCCCTCGATACTTGGTTGATTTTGTCAAAGAAGCCCTCCTCGGACAAACCAAGAAGGAGAGATTTTGCAACCCCGAATCGGTCTTCCTACCTGCACTGATGATTCTCCTGAAGTCGGGGAAGATTCCTCAAAAGCAAGAGCTCCTTCCAGTCGCGGTAGATTGCCGGAAGAACCCCCACACACGTCGGATCAAGCTTTGCAAAAATTAGTTTTTCTCTCAAGAAAACCCTAGCTTTTCCTTTGAGCCAAAGGATCTAATCTAGCCGAAAACACTAGGTTTTATAGGGCTAATGGTCGGGGTACGCTTAAGATTAGGTTTCCTACCGTTGGGGTCGCTTTCCTAATCAAGAACCCAGAGAAAATGCAGTCGTTTTCAGATATGGAATCGCAACATAACCAGTGAAGTAAACGGCCACTTTGCTGCCGTTAACAGGAAGTAGGCGTCCATCGATCTGGATGTCTATATCTCCTGGCCATGAAGTCAACGGCACACAGGTTGCCATCAACCTGCCCTTAACGTCAATGGATGTTGACGTTAACTGGGATTCCGGGCAGAATACAGAAATATCAAATAACTTACATATACAATATGCACAGCATTATTTAAATATAATATGCACATAATTAAATAAATATAATATGCACAGATATATATATATATATATATATATATATACATATATATATACATATGCACATAAGTAAATAAGTACTTATAATATGCACAAAATCAAATAAGCATAATATGAACAAAATTCGAGGGCCTTACACCTACACTCCAAGAACCTCACATTCAAGCATGGTATCTCTCCACCCACACCCCGATTCAAGCACCACAAGAAACTCAACATGCATTATAACAACCTAGCATGGAATCTAAAGGCTTGGAGAAGGAGAATGGAGGCCCTAGCATGATAGAACTAGGGGGAAGGATAAGGGTCCCTACTTCAAAATGAAGAGCCAACCCGTTGGGGTCTTCTCGTATGCATGGCCACCTCCTCCTCACTCCAAGCTCCATACTCACACCATCTACGAGCAAGGATCGTCCTCTTACACGTCGGGGAAGAGGTCACACGTCGAGGTGGAGCCACCACGTCGGAGAGAAGAACACCACGCCGAGGAGAACACACTCCTCACCCCAACAACCTCACACACTCCACAGGGAAGAAAAGCACAGAGCGGCTCAGATGGAGAGGAGGAAGAAGAAGAAAAGGGGAAGAAATGGGGAGATCTGCTGGCCTTGCACATATAGGCCACAAATCTAAGAACGCGACAGCTAACCCATTGCGTTCACTTACTGAACGCGACACCTAACATGTCACCTTCACCTGACAGCGCCTAGACACGTGTCCCAACTACCCCAACAGCATGATGACAAAACTGCATGCTGCAGTCAGAAGGGTGAGCGCGACCCTACAGTCAGAAGGGTGACAAAACTGCAGTCAGAGGTGCACAATTTTATGGGTTGGTAGGATACTACAAGACGTTCATTCAGGACTTCGCCAAAGTTGCAGAGCCACTGACAAGGTTGACTAGGCGTGAGACCAGGTTTGTGTAGATGGCAGAGTGTCAATAGAGTTTCCAGAAGCTGAAGAGCAAGTTGACTTCCGCCCCGATCCTTGTTTTGTCGTCTAGTAGTGGTGGCTTTGTCGTCTACACAGAGGCTCAGAGACTAGTCTTGGTTCTGTATTGATGCAGCACGGGAGGGTAGTCGCTTATGCTCTAGACAGTTGAAGAAGCATGAGCAGAACTATCCGACTCATGACTTGGAGCTTGCAGCAGTCGTGTTTGCCTTGACGTTGTGGAGACATTACTTGTATGGGGAGGTGTTCGAGGTGTTCACAAACCACATGAGTTTACAATATGTCTTCACTCAGAGGGATCTGAATCTGAGGTAGCACAGGTGGGTAGAGTACCTAAAGGACTACAACTTTACTCTTTCCTATCACCCTAGAAATGTTAATGTTTTAGCTGACGCTTTGAGCAGAAGAGCCCACTTGAGTTCTTTGTTGGTTAGACACTAGAGGTTGCTAGAGGATATTGTTCAGGGAGTGTTTCTTCTGTGGAGACTCAGAGGCAGAGCAATGTTGACCAGCTTGACAGTTTGATCAGCCTTGTACCAGCAAGTGATAGAGACTCAGAGTGTAGATTCAGACTTAGCAGAGATCTTGTAGATGCCAGAGGTGGAGTTGGACCAGGACAGCGAGGTCAGATTCAGAGGCTGACTATACATTTCAGTAGATGTCTGGAAGGAGCTGTTAGCTGAGGCACACCGGTCGAGGTACACTATTCATCTTGGCTCCACCAAGATGTACCATGACTTGAGGGGACTCTTTTGGTGGCCCGGGATGAAGAGAGATGTAGCTAAGGTTGTCGCTCATTGCCTTACTTGTCAGTAGGTGAAGGCAGAGCACCAGCGTCCTGGTGGTGAGCTTTAGTCATTACCCATTCCCGTGTGGAAGTGAGAACACATCACCATAGACTTTGTCGTCGGTTTACCTCATACCTCGCAGGGTCACGATAGTGTGTGGGTGATCGTCAACCGTCTAATAAAGGCAGTGCGATTCTTACCAGTCAAATCAGCTTGGTCAGTGGACAGACTTACTAGATTGTTCGTGGATTGTGAGACCACGAAATTTCTGTCATTTTATATTGTGCATGCGATAATTACCTGTTATAAATAAAGTGCGTGTATTAAAATTTTGCATATTGTAATTATTAAATTGTTCATGTGCATATGCGTGTACATATGTTATTTTTCGAGAACATAGTTAATTAGCTAATTTTGTATATAATACTTATTTAATAATAAGCATGTGTATTTAAGTAATGCTGCGCATATAATAGGAAGAAGTACTACCATACATCTTGTAAGCATATGTGAGTTTACTTCTGTACATGTATTATACTTAAATGTGTATGTATTATCTAATGGTTGAGATGCATATTGTATTTGTATATAATCCCTGCATATTTTACGTAACTATGATGCATAAATGTAAATAAGTATATGCTCATCTTGTGTAAATGATATTTGTCTATTCTTGACATGTTAAATTGTTTATAGTGTATATGGTACATAAATAATACAGTGCATATATAATATATTAAAAATATTGTAAGCATGCTAAGTCTATGTAAGTCCATACATGTTATAAGTAATTATGCTTTGTACACGGATAGATGTATATGTTTAACCTTGTGCATGTATAATTATAATTCCTCCGTGTATATATTATATATATATATATATATATATATATATATATATATCTTCTGTGGATATACATGCTTAGCTAATAAGATACATCATAGAGTTTATTTAAATCCTACGTATATTGATTTTAGGAAATGGGTGCATAGTAGTATGTATTGTGTATACATCCTATGGATATCTATACGAGTTTATTTCTGTGTGTTTAAGTGTGCATGTAGTGTCTGATTAAGGATGTGCATGTTATATTTATATATTCAAGCATGATGCATGTAATTTAAATAGTGAATGTAAATATATTATTTATGCTCACGCTACGTTGTTGGATCATAATTGTATGTGAATTGGATGCAAATCGGTGTTGTGGGGACTATCTGGCACAGTGGGCGTCCACCACTGTGCCGCTGACCCCTTGCCTGAGATTGGCGTCCAGATCGATGGACGCCAATCAGCAGGTAGGCGGCCACATGTCTGGACGCCAATCCATGGTCAACTACAGCAGATGTTGACGTTAATATCCCTCCTGCGTAACAGTTTCAGATTTGGTAACGCCTGTGTTATGCCCGGTTCCAGTTTAGGAAACCCATCCTAAACCATAGGCAACCTACCCTAGTGCGTACCCAACCTACCCAGCCTTATAAAAACACCATATTCTGGCCGCACCAAGCTTTTTGGTGATCGTGAAACCCTAGTATTTCTTGTGAAAAAAGCTGAAGTTCAAAGGCTTCGATCCGGCGACTGGAGGAGTTTCTTGGAGACCTACAACGACTGGAGCGTAGTCCAACCATCAAGGAAGCATCCCCAACTGCGAGGATCAACCCACATCGGCTGGAGAACCGGATCTAAGGAGTCTTGAGCACCTTCTTGGCAGGGCCGAGGAGGGCTTCATTGGCTAAGTTTGATCTTCTAGGATTTATTAGAGGCAAGTAACCTATGTATATCAACCTATACATATCCCTAGGTCCTAGAATTTTCTGGATTTTCCTCGTGTCCTAGACCCCTAATTTCCCTGTGTATGTGAGTGCTGTCTGCACAACCTGCTATGTGGAGGTTGGCGGCAACATCCTCTGCCGCCAAGCTCTTGTGTTGGTGGCAAGGGATGTTGTAGTTAAGCCAGTAGGCGGCCAGCACTATGTAGTTAAGTTCTTCAGTGTTCTGAAAAATGCTGAATGATCTTCTTTGATATATTTAAATGAATTAAATGAATTCCGGGTATGTGTGCATGCTGTAACTTTTATGTGGGGTCAAGGGTGATCAGTAGGTCATGTCATGAGGTTTTCATGAATTTTCATGATTTGTGTAAATTATTAAAATGAGGATAATTAGACTGTGAGCATATTATGACCATGTTTAATCTGTATAAATAGGTCAGATGTGAGTTAGGGTTTCATGAATTTTCTGAAATCATATGATGACTATATCTACGCATTTATACTGTTAGATTTGACTATTTTACTGAATTTTCTACTTAAGATAATTAGTAAGAAATGCACCTGTGATTTGATTTAATTGTTATAAATATATTTTCTATTCAGAAAAATCTGTAAAAATTGAGTATATATTATGGTTATTGTTCTTAACCTGTGATAAAATTTCATGATATTTTGATGACAGTAGGCATTATTATGGTTTTAAATGTGAAAATAGTCATGTTGTGCATGTTAGAGTTAATTATGTATAAATCAAAAGTTAGCAGCATGCAATGTTATTTTAAGTTGTTTATCACTGTTAAATAGTAAGGTGACTTTCTGTAAATAGAAATGTGAAAACTATGCAAAGTGATGTAAAATGAGATGAAAGTATGTGTATGAGCATGAGTAAAATGTAATAAGAATGATAATGTGATTAATGTAAAATTGGGCCGAGATTGACACTGCTACCATAGGGGTCTGAGAGCTGTACCATAGAAAAGTCCCTATAGAAGGCTCAACGTCATGTATAAATCTTAAGGGCATTGGGATGTAATCCTGGAGGTGGACAAGTACCACTGGTTAGGGTGGAGAGAGCTTCTCCTGGTCTGCGCAGTATCCAAGGTTTGTCACTAGCTTGCTCAGGTGACAATATGTGAAAGTGAGTGCTAAGTGCTAAGTGATAAGCACTAAGTGCTCAAGTGAGGTTTTTCCTCTACTTGGTAGTTAGGACTATGTGTCACGACAACTTAGAGATAAGAGATTAATGTGAATAAAATACAAAGTGATAAGTGAATATGGTGCGTGATAAGTGCAATTGTTGTGATAAGTGATAAATGTGAAGCAATAGTAAATGAAATGGAATGAGTGTAAATTGACATGTAAGGGAGAGTAAATGATAAAGAGAGTACAATTGCATGTATATATATTCATGTTATTCATGTTTAACATCATGATTGTATAATTATGTTTAATACCATGTTTTAACATTATGTGATATAGTTAATAATATCCATATGGTAGTGTATATGAATATGTGCATGTAAACAGGTAAAGGAATGCAATGTGGAAAAATGAGCATATAAGAATTGACAAATGAATAAAATGGCATGAGGATAATTGTAAATCTACATAATTAAGTTTAATTCATGTCAAACAGCAAGCTAAATGAGATTATGATTTTGATAAATACATGAAATAAGGTCTAAGTTCCATGATAGAATTTCTATTCATTTAGTACATAGTTTCATGCTTAAATTGTAGATAATTGCCATCCGATTTGAGTATGTTCTAGACCTTCAATCCATGTTTGATAAAGGTGATACCTTTGTGATTTATTCATATTAAAATAGTAAATGATATGTGTAAACAAATGAGAAAAATGTAGGTGAAATATGAATAGAGATCATGTTAAGTTGCAATCTACTTTATGCTTAATTTCATATTCTAATTGGTAGAATGGTTCCATGATATGGATAACGTTTAGAGAAATAAATCATGTTATAGATAGGTGTTTAAGAGTACATATGTTTATGTCATGTATGTATTAATATGATTAAGCTTAATTATGATAGAATGTATAGTAACATGATACGTAGTTATTAAAAAGCATGTGCAAGTATCAAAAGAGTATGATAAATTATACATTAAAACAGAAAGTTAATTGTATGATAAATGATATATTGCATGAGAAATTGCCTAGATACCATGCTAGGAGTGTTCATTATCATGTACGTAATCTTGTTTTAAATTGATTAAATTGTGCAATGATATGATAAAGATTTGAACCATGTATCATAGGATATATCATGTGTTGAGAACTTGTGTAGGTGTATGTATCTTTCATGATTAATATGAACATGTGTAATTAGATATATGTTTGAGTAAGTTACATGTTGTTGACCATAAGAAGCATGTGCTATGTGAATTATTGTGGTTAGAATGATAGCGTGTGTTTTCTCATTGTTGGTAGCTTAGTGTGTATGTGATATGTATAAGTTTGATGCTTTAGATTACTTGCTGAGTCTTGTAAGACTCATACTTGCTTCGGCGTACAGGTGTGACAGGTTATCCCGTAGCTGAGGGGAGAATAGTGAAGATTGACGCAGCATACAAGAAGTAGTACTTGAGGAGATTTTCTTTTTAGTAGTTGCTTTGTTTCATAGCTTGAATAATGTTAATCATATGGACAATGTAGTTCTTTTCAAGCTGTAATAATGTGGACACTAGTACTTTCTTTTACTATATAGACTGTGGAATGCATGATGATGATGGAATGAAGTAAAGCATTTCTTTAAATTCCGATGTACTCTTTTAATATTCATGGACATATCAACCTTATCGATTAATGTTGGGTTACTATCCCACTGTGACGACGCTCTTTATACGATAGGGATTGGTATAATCGTACCAGTGTGAGGAGGGTCATTACAGAGATGGTAACAGAGAAAACTGTTGCCCAGCTAGCAAGCCAGAGGGGGGGTGAATGGGATTCTTAAATTTTTGATCACTTTAAAACCTGTTCAGAAAAACAATCACACAACACACTTCGAGACTGTTAGTGTTAGTAAAAAGAGGATAGCAAACATAAGGCAATTAAACACACGACACACGGAATTTATCTTGGTTCGTACCTCCTCTCCACAGAAGTCCGACGTCCAGTCCCTGAGCAACAACTAAGGATTTCACTACCCAAGGGTGCAGTCCCCCTCAAGGACACTTACACCCAGCCGCAGCTGGTCTTCTCTTCACAACCCGAAGAGGAATTACAATACCTGGATCCCATCAGGTCTTCCTTCTACATGAAGGGAAACAAACACCCTGGAACCCACCAGGTCTTCCTTCAACACGAAGGGAAAGAACACAAGAATGTATTCAAGGGATGATACGCCCTAGATCAAGCTTAAGGACCAACGCTCAATCTGAAGCAACGACTGAGAGGGAGAGTTCTATGATGAGCAACACTCTCAGTTTATAGAAGCTCTCAAGACTAACATAATGAATGCAGAGAGCTAAGAGCTAGACAATCAAAGGAGTGAGGCTTCACTCTTTCAGATGCTCGCAGAAAAGCTTGTAAAAGATTGTCGTGAGTGTCTATATTTCTGGAGCTTTAGTCTTCTATATATGACTTCCATTTAAAATTTGGACGTTGAAGTGTTCGTTATCTCTAAGCTTTTATTTACGTTAGACTGCATGTCACTGTAGAGCTTCTTGTTCAACAGTCTTTAGCTTTCCATGCACGCAATAAGAGAGAGGATCTTCTTTGATGTCCGTTATCTTCCATATTGTCTAACGTTGTATTGAGGTGCACTATCAGAGACCTGCACGCATTAAATGCTAAAACAATAGACAGCTAGGTTGTCTCTTGTTGTTAGTCAACGTTAGAATGATTTCATATAAAAATAGAAGTTCCATTCTGTTCTTCTAAAAGGACGTTTACAGTATAAGCATGGAAATAGAAGATATCATTTACATGCAGTGCAGTGATATGATCAGTCATAATAAATGCATGGATGTGAGATAAAAGCAAGGGAAGACTTTGACTTTTCAAACTATCTGAGAATAGGTTTGAATATCAAGTCGTTATACACCATGAAATCGATATGATCATGACTTATGAAATCGATGTAAAGATGAGTCGTTGTTCATGTGAATCGTTATACGTTCATAAACAAGTCGATGTACACACAAATCATATGCATTGATAACTGAATCATTGTAGAGACAAATCGTTATGATACTATCAACAAATCGTTACGAGCAAATCGTTGTTCACTTATCGAGTCAATATAGTGAACAAATCGTTGTTTAATGTATCGAATTGTTACTACGACCAAGTCGTGTGTAACTTAATGAATCGTTACAGTGACTGAGTCGTTGTGTAACTTATCGAATCGTTATGAAACTTAATGAGTCATTGTGAAACTGAAATTGTTGTGAGAGCAAATCGTTGTTCTCACTTATCAAATGGATGCGACGGCCAAATCGTTATGAACCAAATCGTTGTGAGAGCAAATCGTTGTTCTCACTTATCAAATGGATGCGACGGCCAAATCGTTATGAACCAAGTCGTTGTGAGAGCAAATCGTTGTTCTCACTTATCAAATCGATGTGATGAGCAAATCGTTATGAACCAAGTCGTTGTGAGAGCAAATCATTGTTCTCACTTATCAAATCGATGCGACGATCAAATCGTTATGAACCAAGTTGTTACGATCTCTTAGCGAATCGTTATGAGAGGCAAATCGTTGCGATCTCTTAGCGAATCATTATGAGATAGACTTCAATAGAGTAGCGATGACTTATGAAATCGTTATAGAACCAAAATCGATGTGAATGAGGAAATCTTTATGATTCTAAGGAAATCGTTATAACAACTAGAGAGTCGATGTGTACTTAGAAAATTATATGCTTTGAATTGTAAATGCTGGTATGAAGAATACTTACCAGTTAGCTTGTTTTTCTTTGTCAGATTTCCTGTGCTCAAATCTTATAGAAGATATGTTAGAAATGCACATTGTCTTAATTTTGTTAATCACCAAAATAGATATTTAATTCATTTAAATTACATGGGGAAAATCTGATCATCAATCTCCCCCTTTTTGGTGATGACAAAACATAGCAACAGTAAAAGATGTTCTGAAATAAATTGCGAAATAAATTATATCAAAATAAAATATAAGAGATATATTTCAGAAATACTACATTTCTCCCCCTTTTTGTCATTAAGCAAAAGGAATCATTCGGAGACAAAGAAGAGAGATAAAAGAGAGATAAGAGCAAAGATTTTTTCTATTTATCTTGAGGGGTTACATGAAGGTAGAAAGCAGGAGATAGAAGGGAGGCATGCCGCTGAATAATGCGCAAAGCCTTGCATTCCTGCTCCTCAAAATAGGTCTGGAAAACCCCAAAAGCAATAGAGTAAGATGACCTCATGTCTGGAAGCATCCTCTTGATGTGAAGTTGGCACTGATCTTCTAGAAAATTAGCATATTCATCCTTGCCAAGAGAATATTTGAAGGAGAAGAAAGATCCAAAGCTGGCAAACCGAAGAAATTGGTTGATCTTGACAAGGTAGTGGATCTGATGCTGCAGAAGATCTTTCTTGAAGGCCAAAAACAGCTTGTACCGCTCGACCCACTGATCATAAGGCTCATTAACAGATTGATGGAATTCAAGGTCCAAGAAGGCTTCAGTTGTGAGAGTAGACTTGCCGGCCTTAAACAAGGAACTGTTCAAGGCTTCCAACTGAAGGGCTGACTGGTTGTAGTGCTTTTCCCAGTCCGTGGGGAAAGCCTTTCACATTCTGATAGCAGAGGGGCAAGAACTTCAGAGGAGATATAGCCTAGATGAAATTCTATGAAGATGAATCTTTGGAAGGAGGGAAGACGACCCTGTTGAGCTGAGATCCTTCCCATGACACGAGCGAATCTCTCAAAAATGGAGGACCAACTGCGGAGTCCATGACCAAGGAGTGCAGCTTAGGAAGGAACACAGTGTCTGGAATTTGCAGGGTAGCGAAATCCACTTTGAAGGAGCAATTGACTGGATTTTCAGTTTTTAACGAAGCAACAACTCCCTGGAACTGACCCAACTGCACTTCAGGTAACTTGTGAAGATATCGATAATCATTGAATAGCTGAAAACCTGATGAGCTTCACTTCCTTTTGAATAAAAGGTGCCCAGATGGTTTTTATGATGAATGAAAAACACTCAGAGAGAGTGAGTGGAGAGTCCCTGGGTGGAAACCGAGCTGACTTTTCAAGAATATATTTTTTGTAGAGAGCCGAGTGCCCTTTAGCCCACTGATCTTCATATTTACATTCAGCCATTTTAAAGATTTTGGATTGATCAGCTTTTGAGAAGTGGTTGTAGGGAAGGACAACATTGATGTGATCGGTTAGATTTAGAAAAGGAACACTAAAAATGGTGGCAAGGATACACTTTTGGAGATATTCACGATAGACTGGTTTCCTTCATTTTCAATAGTGAGAGAAAACCAAAGAGGAGGAAATTTAGGTTCGGTGGGAAGAGCAAGAGTAGTGGAGAGTTTCCTCTTTTAGAGGAGGACTAGAAGAGTCAGTTCTGTGGACATGAGAGGCAACTGCCAGAACTGAACGATGGTGGTGATTTCCAACTCATCCTCAAATTTATTTAGAAAGGGACCTTCGAGTTGAGCACCTTCAGGTATAAAGGTGACAAAGGAAGGAGGAGTAGGAGGATGGAGAAATGATTGATGGGTAGAAGAAGGCGTGATGGACGGTCCATCTAAAGAAGGACCAGAGGAAGAGGAGGCTTCAGCTGATGATGAGGTTGGAGGGTCTTCAGGAACAGGGGAGGTGGTGGAATGGATGTAGAGGTGGCAGGAGAAGGAGAGGATTCAGAAGGAAATGGAGTTGGGGAAGAAAATGTGCGAGGCAGGGGTTGTTTGAAGGTGATAGGTGTGGAGGTGCTGTCGAGGAAGATGGTGGTGAAGGAGGGGCTGGAGTTGCAAGAGCAGAAGGATCAAGGGCATCTGGAGCGACAACTGGCTCTTCCACTCTTGGAATTTCACCCTCGGAGACCACTGGCCCTGTTGGCCCAAAAACATCCTCTATTGGCCCTGACGGCCCAGACTTCACAGCTTCAACTTGATCTTGCATTGAAGTTGCTGCCTTGTCAACACCTATGGCCCGAATGGCCCTGCTGGCTCGACTGAAATTTGCCCTGATGGCCCAACATCTTGTTGCCTGGCCTCAGAAGGCCCAAAACTTCAGACTGGTACTCCAGGAGAAGGAGCAGGAGGGGCATTTAACGACTGCGCCTGACCAAATCTCCAAGTGCAGTTATAGATTCCTTGATACTTATGAGCTCACTTCGCACCCATCTCACTGCATTTCTCACCATTCCCATTTCCTTAGCTGAAGTACTCTGGCTTATGAAAATTAACTGAATGTCTGATTGCACAGAGCACAGAATCTTTCCTTGCTCATCCAGTCTTTTGATAACGGGCTTCATATTTATCTTCAGCTTCTTCTTCTTCTGATGTGGCCGCCAGGTAAGGAGAGGAGTTCCCTGAGCCACTTCTTTTCTCTTGACTTCTCTGCCCTTTCAACGGGCTCCACAGAGTCATCACTGTCATCTAAGGCACTTTCCACAATGCCTTCTATGAACTCATCAACATTGGGGACATGGCTGTGTGCTCCCCCTGAGAAATGCTGTTCTTCAACAACTTGCTCTTCTTGAATAGGAGTGGTTGCTCCTTGCACAGCTTCAATCACAATCTCCTGCTCCCCTGAATGGGAGCATCCTCCCACCACATCTGCAGTGTGGCTTGATGCCATAACTTCTTCTTCAAGAGCAACCTCTGGCACACTTTGAGTGCTCATAATGGAGTCTAGCACTCTTCTGAGGACTGACCCTACCACAGTAGTTAGAGGGGCAATCACTTGCATTTGCTCGATAGGTTCAAGGTGCTCAGGAGGAATATCCTCTATCTGCTGCCTGCTGCTTCTTCTGCTGATTCTGCTGCTGCTGGTGCTTCTGCCCCTGGTATCTATTTGCTCAACTGCCTCTTCCTAAACTGTTGTTGCTGCTACTGCTTGCTGGACCTCTTAGGCTTCGCCGATGATGGCTTCACCTCCAGCTACTGAGGTCTTTGTCCAAACCCCAGCAATTAATTAAAACCCAATTCTTCAGGTTCCTGGACCGAATTGCTTGGCCCATCTTCTCAGACACATCTCCTACCGTACTGATGCCAAAGTGTTGAAATATCTTGGTTAGCAAATGGGCATAGGGTAGAGACACATGCAACTTACTCTTCTTGTCCACAACTGAGCACTTGTAAACTTCATTATTTCCAATAATACTTCTGCAGTGTTGATACTCTGGTTCTGGATGCCCAGAACATCAAGTCTAAGTCCGCCTTGGTGCATGAAGAGAAGGTGGCACTCCTTGGAACTACTATCTAAAAAACTATGAAATGTAATAGACGTTGAAAGCATTAACTGTTTAATATCTAACTTCCCATCCTTTGATCTAAACTCGGGACCAATAATTCCTAACCCCTTTTGCCTGAACATCAACAGTGTGAACTCCACTGTGACCAGAGGCAGTCACACCAAACAATGACTCCAACAAACTGTAGGTGATTCTAATCTGGTTCCTTGACTAGTGAAGTCAAGGACCGTTTCCTCAATTTTCAGACAGACATAAAATCCTTAATAGCGTCAGGTAGGATAACTTACTTCTGATAGAGTAGCAATCTTTGTCGATTTCAGTCTTTCTAATACCGCGAGGATGCTGTGCATGCCATTTTTTTCCAAATCTTCCACATTACTGCCTTGTGACTGCATAACTTGGTCTTTACTGTTGCAAACCTCTCCTGCTGCTCTGCTGTGAGATATGCAGCTCCATAGCCCCCGACGGTGCCAGAAACTCCAGAAACGACCATGATTTTGAATGGGGAAAGGTTCTGGATGATTGGAATGAATATTGGAGCAAAAGTCCCTAAGAAATTTCTAGCGGGAAGAGGTGAAATCTTTGAAATCGCACGAGGTGGATGTCAGAGTCGTTAGGGTATCGTCTCAGGCAAGTCGAAAGAGATGAAGGGGGAGGTGAATCGTTGCGACACGGATTTCGGGATATATAGAATAATAAAAAGAATGACTTTGAGGTGCTGACGCCATAAGAGCAGAAAACGACAAACTAGCATGATTTTGAGACGAAAGAGGACTTTAAAATAAACAAACCGTCCCAAAAAAAAAAACGCAACATCCAATATTGACGAAATTTTGCTTGACTGCAGGGGAGAGAATATTTAATATTCTGAAGTAAATATTATTTCAGTTATTTACAGATAAATCTCTCACAATTTACACATGCATAATTCCCTTCTAAGAGATGTAAATCTCTTTCAGGTAAGGCCTTTGTGAAGATATCTGCTAACTGAATTCTTAGTATCAAAAAAGAAATTTCTATATTACCATTTGCTACATGATCACGAATGAAATGATATCTAACCTCTATGTGTTATGTCCTTGAGTGCTGCACTGGATTTTGGTAAGGTTTATTACACTGGTGTTGTCGCACAGCAAGGGAACTGTCTTGATGTTGAGTCCATAATCCTCAAGTTGTTGCTTAATCCACAGAAGTTGGTACAACAACTTCTAGCAGCCACGTACTCAGCTTCAGCTGTAGATAGTGCTACTGAATTTTACTTCTTTGAGGACCATGATATCAGACATCCTGCAAGAATTTGACAACAACCACTGGTGCTTTTCTATCTATTTTGCTTCAACATAGTCAGCATCAGAGTATCCTACTAATTAATTTCACATGATTTTGGATACCAACAGACCTAAGTCATAAGTTCTAGTCAAATATCTAAAAATTCTCTTGACAGAAATTAAATGAGACTCTCTAGGGTCTGCCTGATACCTAGCACACATGCAAACACTAAATAATATATCAGGTCTACTTGCTATTAAGTAAAGCAAAGAACCTATCATACCTTATAAAGCTTCTGATCTACTTCTTACCATCTTTATCAATGTCTAATCTTGTTGATGTACTCATTGGTGTTGATAGTGGCTTGGCATTTTCAAAAACGAATTTCTTTAGCAGCTCTTTTGTGTATTTGGCTTGACAATATGTGAGCCTTTGTTCCTTGTTTGATTTGCAATCCGAGGAAGTGTTAAGCTCCCCCATCATGCTCATTTCAAATTCTCCCTGCATTAGCTTCTCAAAATACTTGCAAATAGATTCATCAATAGATCCAAAATATATATCATTAACAAATATTTGAACAAGTAAACATTTTGAGTTTAGACTAATAAATAGTGTGCTATCTACTTTTCCTTTAATAAAACCATGATCAATAGAAATGCATTAATCGTTCATAACATGCTCTAGGTGCTTGTTTTAAAATATAGAGCTTTATGCAATTTAAATACATGATTCGAAAAATCTATGTCATCAAAACCAGGCGGTTGTTCCACATAAACTCTTCTATTATAAAACCATTTAAGAATGCTGACTTCACATCCATTTGAAAGAGTTTTAAATTTAATGCAGAAGCATAAGTAAGTAAAATTCTAATAGCCTCAAGTCTAGCTACTGGTGCATAGGTTTCATCGAAATCTATGCCTCCTCTTGGGAATAGCCTTGAGCTACCAGTCTGGCCTTATTTTTATGATCACACCAGCTTCATCCAATTTGTTCCGGAACACCTACTTGGTGCCAATCACTTGATGATCTGATGGTCTAGGAACAAATGACCACACATGGTTTGTCTTGAACTGATTCAGTTCATCTTGCATGGCTAAAATTCAAGATTCATCAGTAAGAGCTTCATGACTATCTAGGCTCTATTTATGAAACAAAAGCTAGATAGTCGCAAGGAATTACATTACCTCTGGTTCTTACCCCAACTGACAGATCACCAATGATGTTTTCTAGAGGGTGATCTTTTCTATATCTCCATTCCTTTGAAGATTTTCATATGAGATGTCATTTTGTTGCAGGTCTTCTAGAGGTGGATCTTCCTTATCCTCAATTGATGTGTTCTTTAGTTTCTTGGATAAATCATCTGTATCATCAACATCACTGTCTACTTCCTTTCTCAAGGAAGGGTTAGTTTCATCAAAGATAATATGCACTGATTGCTCAATTAATAGGGTTCGTTATTAAACACTCTATAACCTTTGGGTTTGGAAGCATACCCCATGAATATACTTCATCTGATTTGGAGTCTAGCTACCAATGTCTCTTTTGCCATTGTTGTGGATGAAGCTTGGACATCCAAATGTCCTGAAGTGGCTGATCTTCGGCTTCTTTTGCTTGTACAACTCATAAGAAGTCTTCTTCAGAATCGGCCTGATCATCACCCGGTTGATTATATAACATGTTGTGTTGACTACTTCAGCCCAAAAATACCTTGGCAAATCATATTCTGATAGCATGATCCTTGCCATGTCTAATAGGGTTCTATTCTTCCTCTCAGCAACTCCATTTTGCTGTGGTGTCCTTGGCGCTGAGAAGTTGTGCTCTATTCCCTGATCATCACAAAACTTGGCAAATCTTTCATTTTGGAATTCTCCTCCATGGTCTGATCGAATGCTGATAATATTATACTTCTTATCCATCTGTACCTTCTTGCGGAAGCTTACAAAACTGTCAAAGGCATCATCTTTGTGTTCTAAGAAAGAAACCCATGTGAATCTTGAGTAATCATCTACTATAACAAACACAAAATTCTTTCCTTCAAGACTTGTAGTTCTCATTAGCCCAAATAAATCCATCCATATGTAAGATTTCGAAGGGTTTTGAGGTTGTTACCACAGTCTTTGACTTGAAGGATGACTTGGTGTGCTTTCCTTTTGCACAAGGCCCACAAACACCATCCATTCTTGTGCTAACATTGGGTAGGCCTTCTACCAAGCTTCTCTTGATCAACTTTCTCATGCCATTCAGACTGCAGTGGCCCAGTCTTTTGTGTCACAGTTCAGTTGACTGCTCTTTGCTTGCGGCCAGACAGATATCTGATCTTTTAGTTCTTCTAGGTAAAGTACGTACAAGTTCTTTTATCTGTTGGCTTCAAAGATGACTGCACCATCCTTCATAATGCTGCACTTTGACTCTTGAAATCTGATTTGATGTCCTTTGTCGCACAGCTGGCTGATACTGATGAGGTTGTGCTTCAGTCCTTTGACGCATAGTACTTCTTCAATAATTGTTTTGCCTTTGTTGCCTACTGATCCACTGCCAATTACAGTTCCTTTTCCATTGTCTCCATAGGTGACTATTCCTTCTTCAGCTTCTAATGGGAAAATAGCTTCCTGTTCCCTGACATGTGCCTTGAGCAACCGCTGTCTAAATACTATTTGGATGCTCGAAGGCTTCCTGCATTAAAAACATTAAGCTTTAGGTACCCAAGTTTTTTGGGTTCTGTTGGTTAGTGTCATCAATTTTTCTTTTAATTATCCATATTTATGTTTAGTTGGACATGATACTTTAATATGTCCTAACTTGTTGCAATGACTACAGCAAGATATCTTAGTTGCCTTTTCAGTCGGAATGTATTTGAAGTTTACCTTGTATGTTGTGTCTTGTTCAGGTACAAATTTAGGTGTAGGATATATTTTAGGATAAACTTTAGTTGTAACAACCCGAGAACCTGACCCTCGGCCCACGCCGAGGACCCGATTTTCGCGGTCACCGCCCACGGATCCAAGGACCCGGAAGGGCTATGATCTACGTCTAACAGGATATGTAATGGAAGTAAACATCAACTGCTAAACTAGAAGCGTACAGGCGGAAACAGGAAACAGAGCGAGACCGCTGTGTACTGCTCTAAGTACAGTCCCAACACACGCACGCTAGTACAAGTAAAAGGCAGGGGAAGAACAAGTCCCTTAGGGGCATACCCCGAGGGTGACGTACATTGAAAAAGGGGAACCACTGCTAGCTACGGGGACCTCGCCCTGTCTCCTCCGCCCGGCGCGCGCCCTGCGCTGTTGAGAAGTCTCACCTGGGAAAAGGAGGGATGACTTCACAACAGAAGCTCAGTAGGGACTACCAATCTCCTACTGACTCTAAACAGGCAGGAGAATATAAATATCAAATGAATGACAGCAGTTTATATCTTCTACCTACAAACAGAAGTGCAGAAGCGAAACTACAACAAGCACGGTACGGAAAGTACACACGGTCGGAAACTCCGTACGACTGCTCGTCATGACCACCACACGGCTAGTAAACACAGACGGAGGGAACTCCGCCTGGACAAGGAACACTAGCTACGGAAAGCACTACCACTAGTCAAGGTCAGGTGCGTCCACCAACGTCTTATCCTCGACCCAGGTCCTGACACTCACGTCTCGTCAGAGGCGTAGGACACAAGGACACAAAAAAAACAAAGTAACCGCCGTAGTCTGGCCGGACTACGGTCCCACGCTGGCCTCTCTAAGCGGTTTCGGGGCCGTAAAGAGCGAGGCAATGAGAAAAGGACTAGCTAGACTGCGCCAGGAAGAACTCCGAAAACTGACCACGGCGTCCCAGTCCAACCACGAGAGCTCTGCAAGCGACTCAACGCCACTGTCCTAACCACCGTTTCCCATAAGCTCCAGAGTCCGCCTGGTGGCTGCCAACTCGAGCGTACTCGTAGCCCGTAGTACTCCCTCAACAGGCTCCCAAGGATGGGGGTTCCAGGCAACGATAACAACCTCTCACACGGGACAAGCCCTCAAGTGCCTAGCACTGGGCGAAAGACTAGTGTAGACCGCACTAGGGAACTAGCACAGGTGCCACGGGTATAGAAAAAAGAACGGAAATGGCAAAGGTCGAAAACCTGTCTCACTGCTGAGGTTGCGACGCATCGGGCCGTCACGACCTGGTCGCGACGCCCTACCCTGTCGCGATCCTGTCGCGACGGCCCGAGCCGTCGCGACCTGGTTCGCGACACACAAGAGCGTCGCGATCTCGTCGCGACCGGCCAAGCCATCGTGACCAGATCGCGACCTCTATGGTCGTCGCATTCTCAGACAGAGGGGGGTTCCGAGCAACCCCTCCGAGGACCACCCCAAAAATAGGGAAACAACCACACAAGGGGGAGGGGATCATGCTCAACATGCTAGAAAGCTAGTAAAGCATCCAAACCACCCTAAAAAACCCCACGAACATGGATCTACACTCGAAGGGGAACCTCACTCAACCTCGAGCATGGAGTTCTCACACTCCCAAGCCCTAACCACAGAGGAAACACGATGTAGATGGGGAAGGGAGCATGCTTAGGGCAAGAGGATCAAGGGTCCCTACCTCCACATGAAGAACGAACCTGTTAGGGCCTTCTCGTAGGAAAGGACACCTCCTCCTCCCTCCAAACAGCACGAACACGTCCCCTGCACGAGCGAGACGACACCACCTTAGCAGAGGCGCCTCAAGCACCATGATCCGCTAAGAAACCGCACGAGAAACTCGAGAGGGGAAGGAGAGGGGAGAAAGAGAGCTGAGAGGGCGAGAGGGGGAAATGGGGCGCGGCCTTGGGTTTTAACCCAGTGGCCCCCAGAACGCGACGGAATGACATGTCGCGACAAGACTCTCGTCGCAACGCCCCTAGGCGTCGCGACCTTATCGTGACGGTCACCTCTGCCGCGACCCCAAAAAGCACGTCAAACCTTGAAGACCGGGAAAGCGATCGCGACAGACGACCACATTGCGTTCACGCGCGTGCGCCTGACACCCGATAGAGCCGTTCTGACAGAAAGGACACCGGTCACGTCTGTCAGAAGGGCCGTCGCGACGCCATCGGACGCCGCGACCACAACGCGACGGCCATACCATCGCGACCAAAACGCGACAGCCCCAGTCATCGCGACCCAAACCTTGTCGCGATGGCCTCCCTGTTGCGACCACGTCGCGACCAGGGAGCATGTCGCGACCCTAAGAACGGGGCCACAGGGCCCAAGGGGGGAGGGTCTTACATCCCACCCACCTTAAGACATTTCGTCCTCGGAATGAAAGCAACTCGGTCTCAACCCAGAAAGTAGTAAAAGGGAAGATAGCATACCAATCAATCAAACAAATAGGGAAACTGCTCACGCATCTCATCCTCCTGCTCCCAGGTGGCCTCTCCACCCACGCAGTTCTGCCAAACGACCTTCACCAGTGGAATCTGCTTCCAACACAACTACTAAACTCTGCGATCGACAACTCTGACTGGGTACTCTAGCACTGACAAGTCTAGCACTACCTCCAGCTGTGAGTAGTCCAACACGTGCGAAGGATCTGCAACGTACCTCCTGAGCTGTGAAACGTGAAACACATTGTGCACATCTGCTAGCTCTGCTGGAAGACTCAACCTGTAAGCCACCTCGCCGACCCTCTCGGTGATAGGGAAAGGCCCGACGTACCTCGGACTGAGCTTTCCCTTCTGCCAAACCTCATGACACCCTTGGTCGGCGAGACTCACAAGAAAACAAGGTCACCAACACTGAACTGTAACGGTCTCCTGCGGATGTCTACGTAACTCTTCTGTCTGCTCTGTGCTGCCGAAGCCTTTGTGATCAGACTGACGTGTCTGCACACTGCTGCACTAACTCTGGCCCCAAAAGCTGCCTCTCACCAACCTCGAACCAGTGAAGTGGAGTCCTGCACGGGCGACCATACAAGGCTCGTATGGTTCTATTCCGATGCTCAAGTGATAACTGTTGTTATATGCGAACTCTACCATCAGAAGGTGCGACTCCCACCTGCCGCTCCAGTCTAAACAGCACACTCTCAGCATGTCCTCCATTGTCTGAATGGTCCGCTCTAACTGTCCATCTGTCTGAGGGTGGTACGCTGTGCTGAACCTCAACTCTGTACCCAGTGCTCTCTGAAGACTGCGCCAAAACCCTGACATGAACCTCGGATCTCTGTCAGAGACGATTGAAACTGGGATCCCGTGCAATGAAACAACTCTATCCACGTACAGCCTGGCTAACCTGTCCACTGACCACGACATCCTGATCAGAAGAAAGTGCGTTGTCTTGGTCAAACGATCCATAATCACCTAGATACCATCGTGCCTCTGCGGGGTGTGGGGCAACCAACCACAAAGTCCATGGTGATGTCGTCCCACTTCCACTCGGGAATGGGCAACAGCTGCAGCTCACCACCAGGATGCTAATGCTCGGCCTTCACCTGTTGATAGGTAAGGCACCGAGCAACAAACTGCCATGCCCCTCTTCATCCCTGTCCACCAGAAGGACCTCCTCAAGCAATGGTACATCTTGGTGGAGCCAGGATGAACAGCATACCTCGATCTGTGAGCCTCTGACAAAACTTCTTGGCGCGCCTCCTCAGGAACGTACAAGCGGCCTCTGAATCTGACCTCGCTGTCCTCGTCGAGCTCAACATCTGGCATCTGTAAAATGTCTGCCAACTAAGGGTCTGCCTGCAACACCTGCCTGAACACTGACGGCCGAACTGACAAATGCTCGCCACTGCACGGTCTCTGGTCCTTGATGGAACGGACACTCCCTGGGACAGCTCCTCGAACAACCTCCACTCTCTGACCATCAGCGAACTCAAGCGCACGTGCCTACTCAAAGCATCGGCTATGACATTAGCCCTTCCTGGGTGATAGGAGAGGGTTAGGTCGTAGTCCTTCAAATACTACATCCATCGGCGCTGCCTCAAGTTCAGATCCCTCTGGGTGAAAATATACTGCAAGCTCTGGTGATCGGTGAAGATCTGAAAAGCCTCGCCATACAGGTAGTGCCTCCACAACTTGAGAGTGAACACCACTACTTCCAGCTCCAAGTCGTGGGTGGGGTAGTTCTCCTCATGCTTCTTGAGCTGCCGAGAAGCATAGGCAACAACCACACCGTGCTGCATCAGCACGGCACCCAAACCTGACCTCGATGCATCGGTATAGACCACAAAACCACCGCTGCCCGACGGCAAGACTAACACTGGCGCTGAAGTCAACCTCGTCTTCAGCTCTTGGAAGCTCTGCTCACAGTCCTCTGACCAAACAAACCTGACGTCCTGCCTAGTCAACTTGGTCAACGGCGCTGCTAACTGGCAAAATCCTGAATGAACCTCCGGTAGTAACACCAAACCCAAAAAACTGTGGACCTCTGACACCGATGTGGGCTGCTCCCACGACAACACGGCCTCCACCTTGGCAGGGTCCACTGCCACACCAAAACCGAGTTCACGTGCCCGAGAAAGTGCACCTCCCTCAGCCAAAATCGTACTTGTCGAACTTGGCATAAAGGCGGTGACTCCACAGGGTCTCCAGCATGATCCTCAGGTGCTCCTCGTGCTCCTCCTCAAAAGCCGAGTAGACCAAAATATCATCAACAAAAACAACCACAAAATGATCTAGGTACTCACTGAACACCCTATGCATCAGATCCATGAATGCTGCGGGTGCGTTCGTCAGCCCAAAAGGCATCACGACGAACTCAAAGTGACCGTACCTGGAATGGAAAGCTGTCAAACTGACATCTGACTCTCTGATCCGCATCTGATAGTACCCGGATCTCAAGTCAATCTTCGATAAAACTTTGGCCGACTGCAACTAATCAAACAAATCATCGATCCTCGCAAACGGGTACCTATTCTTCACAGTAACCTGGTTCAACTGCCGATAATCGATGCACAAACGAAGACTGCCATCCTTCTTTCTCACAAATAAAACAGGCCCGCCCCACGGCGAACGACTCGGGCGAATGAAGCCCAGCTCAAGAAGCTCCTGCAACTGGCACTTCAACTCACGCAGCTCCGCCGGGGCCATCTGGTAAGGTGCCTTGGACAAAGGCATCGTACCGGGCAAAAGCTCAATGAAGAACTCTACCTCCCGCTCAGGCGGCAAACCAGGTAGATCCTCTGGGAAGACGTCGGAGAACTCAGAAACAACCGGCACGTCAGAAACTAAAGATCCTCTAGGCTCCAAAGAACAAACCGAAGCAAGGTACGCCACACAGCCATCGCGGATCAAACGACGAGCGCTCTACACAAGGAAATAAATGGCCGACAGGTAGACCGGATACCTCGGAAGCAGAGGACGGGCTCTCTAGGTATCATAAACCGAACGGTCTTCCGCTGGCAATCAACCACGGCTGAGTGAGCCTCCAACCAGTCCATGCCCAGGATGACGTCAAAGTCGCAAAGCTGCAGTGCATACAACCTGGCCGGCAACTGGTGCCCCTCAACCTCGACTGCCACACCCTCCAGGTAACCAAAGGAACTCATATAGTCACCAGACGGGAGATCGACCATCACGTCACACTGCCTCCTAGGAGCGTGACAAGCAACGGACTCATAGAATTCCTCGGAAGCAAAACACAAAGAAGCACCGGGGTCAACCAAAACACGAGCAGCTCTGCAAGGATAGGTAGAGTACCTATAACAAGGTTTGACGCCACTGCCTGCTCCCGGGTGAGCGCCATCACGCGACCACGACCACGCCGACACTGCGGCGCCTGCTGAGGGTACTGCTGCTGCTGCTGGTACGGCTGGTACTGCTACGGCTGCGGAAACTACTAAGCCTGCTGCTGGTACTGCCCCCGCTGTTGCTGACGCGGTGCCTGCTGCTGAGGAGGGTACTGGTACTGAGGCGGCTGCTGAGCGTACTGCACTGGCTGCTGCTGCTGCGGGGCTTGCCCCATGGGGCAATCCCTCCTGAAGTGGCCCGGTAAGCCACAGGTGTAGCAAACTGCCTCCTGACCGCCCTGCTCAGCTCCCTGGACAACTGACTGCTCTACAAACCTGGATTGACGCTTCTACTGTCGGCTCCAACTGCCCCCGCGAGTAGACAACTTCCTAAACTACGAGCGAATCCCGGTGCTGCCGGAACTGCCCGATCCGGAGGAAGAGGAAGTCGCACTACCGCGGCTACCTGCTGGTAAGGCGAGGACCTAGAAGAGGCTCCTCCCTGCTGCTGCTGTTGAGGCTTCCAGGTCTCTCTGTCCAAGGCGGTGGCCTTCGCCACGGCCTCTCCCAAGGTGGTACACATGTGTGCCGTCACACCCCACCTCAGGTCTGGTCTCAGTCCTGCTATGAACCTCTCTGCACACGCCTGATCGCTGACTGCGACATGAGGCACATGCCTCAACAACGGACGAACCTCTGGTGGTACTGTGAAACTGTGAGGTCGTCCTGAACCAATGTGTGGAACTGGTCCCGTCTCTCACGTCGAGTGTAGTCGGGGAAGTACTCGCCGTGGAAGACCTCCGAAAACCGCTGCCAAGTGATGTGATCCAACCTCTGCCCCTGGAAGTGAGTCTGCCTCTAAACTCTCCACCACTCATGGGTGCTCCCTTGAGCTGGTACACTGCCAGTCGAACCTGGTCCTCCTCAGCGCACTCCATGGTCTCAAAGATGCGCTCTAACTCATTGGTACAGCTCTTACCTTGTCTGGATCATACTCACCGTGGAACATCGGTGGCCGAAGGTGCAGGAACCTCTCAAGGAGAGCGGTCATGTCCTCTGTAACTGCCATCCTCCGCCGCCGGCTCGGGTACTCCCAGTGCCCGACCGCTACTGACGCTCTGGCTGCTCCACCTCTGGCTCTACCTGCTACTCCGGCACCACTGAAGGAGGTACCGAAAACTGAACACTTGCTGCTGCTTGCCCGGGCTGGTACACTCCCTAGTACAAGTTCCTAAAGAACTGCTCTGCTAAGGGAAACCAGTTTGCGTACTGCTACGGCTGAGGCTGGTACTCCTGCTGCTGCTGCCCACCTGCCGCTGCTGCGGCCGCTACACCCTGAGGCTGTGCCACTGATCGTCTGTCGACACCTCCTCCTGGACCTGCCCCCTGCGCGGGCATCTCGGACTCATCCTGCTGCTCGATCAACTGTCTAGCCTAACTGCGCCTACGCGGAGCCATGTTCTACACGACACACAACAACAAGGGTTAACAATACCACTCGGCGGCTAGCAGGTACTTGTACTACTGTTGGGACTTCCTATTGCAGTTCAAATCAATTACAAGTCCTGTCAGACTCTCGCTCTGATACCAACTGTAACGACCCGAGAACCCGACCCTCGGCCCACGCCGAGGACCTAATTTCGCGGTCGCCGCCCACGGATCCAGGGACCCGGAAGGGCTATAATCTACGTCTAACAGGATATGTAATGGAAGTAAACGTCAACTGCTAAACTAGAAGCGTACAGACGGAAACAGGAAACAGAGCGAGACCGCTGTGTACTGCTCTAAGTACAGTCCCAACGCACGCACACTAGTACAAGTAAAAGGCAGGGGAAGAACAAGTCCCTTAGGGGCATACCCGAGGGTGACGTACACTGAAAAAGGGGAACCATTGTTAGCTACGGGGACCCCGACTACCGCCCCGTCTCCTCCGCCCGGCGCGCGCCCTGCCGCTGCTGAGAAGTCTCACCTGGGAAAAGGAGGGATGAGCTACCAATCTCTACTGGCTCTAAATAGGCAGGAGAATATAAATATCAGATGAATGACAGTAGTTTATATCTTCTACCTATAAACGGAAGTGCGGAAGCGAAACTACAACTAGCACGGTACGGAAAGTACACACGGTCGGAAACTCCGTACGACTGCTCGTCGTGACCACCACACGGCTAGTAAACACAGACGGAGGGAACTCCGCCTGGACAAGGAACACTAGCTATGGAAAGCACTACCACTAGTCAAGGTCAGGTTCATCCACCGACGTCTTATCCTCAACCTAGGTCATGACCCTCACGTCTTGTCAGAGCGAGGTAGGACACAAGTAACACAACAGTAACCGCCGTAGTCTGGCCGGACTATGGTCCCACGCCTGGCCTCTCTAAGCAGTTATGGGGCCGCAAGGAGCGAGGCAGTGAGAAAAGGACTAGCTGGACTGCTCCGGGAAGAACTCCGAAAACTGACCTTGGCGTCCCAGTCCAACCACGAGAGCTCTGCAAGCGACTCAACGCCACTGTCCTAACCACCGTTTTCCCCTAAGCTCCAGAGTCCGCCTGGTGGCTGCCAACTCGAGCGCACTCGTAGCCCAGAGCACTCCCTCAACAGGCTCCCGAGGATGGGGGTCCCAGGCAATGGTAACAACCTCTCACACGGGACAAGCCCTCAAGTGCCGAGCATCGGGCGAAAGACTAGTGTAGACCGCACTAGGGAACTAGCACAGGTGCCACGGGTAGAGAAAAAAGAACGGAAACGGCGAAGGTCGAAAACCTGTCTCACTGCTGAGGTTGCGACGCATTGGGCCGTCGCGACTTGGTCGCGACGCCCTACCCTGTCGCGATCCGTCGCGACGGCCCGAGCCGTCGCCACCAGGTTCATGAAAAACAAGAGCGTCGCGATCTCGTCGTGACCGGCCAAGCCGTCGCGACCAGATCGCGACCTTTACGGTCGTCGCGTTCTCAGACAAAGGGGGGTTCCGGAGCAACCCCTCTGAGGACCACCCAAAAAACGGGGAAACAACCACACAAGGGGGAGGGGATCATGCTCAACATGCTAGAAAGCTAGTGAAGCTTCCAAACCACCCTTAAAAACCCCACGAACATGGATCTATACTCGAAGGGAAACCTCACTCAACCTCGAGCATGGAGTTCTTACAATCCCAAGCCCCAAACCACAAAGGAAACACGATGTAGAGGGGGAAGGGAGCATGCTTAGGGCGAGAGGATCAAGGGTCCCTACCTCCACATTAAGAACGAACTCGTTAGGGCCTTCTCGTAGGAAAGGACGTCTCCTCCTCGCTCCGAACGGCATGAACACGTCCCCTGCAAGAGCGGGACGACAGCACCTTAGCACAGACGCCTCAAGCACCACGATCCGCCAAGAAACCGCACGAGAAACTTGAGAGGGGAAGGAGAGGGGAGAAAGAGAGCTGAGAGGGCGAGATGGGGAAATGGGGCGCGGCTTGGGTTTTAACCCGGCGGCCCCCAGAATGCGACGGAACGACATGTCGCGATAAGACTCTCATCGTGATGCCTAGGCCTTATTGCGACGGTCGCCTCTGCCGCGACCCCAAAAAGCGGGTCAAACCTCGAAGACTGGGAAAATGATCGTGACAGACGACCACGTCGCGTTCACCCGCGTGCGCCTGACACCCAATAGAGCCGTTCTGACAGAATGGACACCGGTCACGTTTATCAGAAGGGCCTTCGCGACGCCATCGGACGTCTCGACCACAACGCGACGGCCATACCGTCGCGACCAAAACGTGACATCCCCGGTCGTCGTGACCCGAACCTTGTCGCGACCACGTCGCGACCAGGGAGCATGTCGCGACCTGAGGACGGGGCCACAGGGCCCAAGGGGGCCGGGTCTTACATTAGTTTCTTCATTATCGGGGGAGTATAACCTAATCCATGTTTCTTTTTACCTGACCGTCTAGCACCTTTCAATATTAATGTTGTTTTGTCATTAGTAAATTTTCTAGTGTGCTTGATAATTTTTCATTTTCTGTGATAAACGTGTTCACTTCTTATTTTAAATTATTTACAGTTTCTTGATTTTCCAAATTTACTAATTGTTCATTTTTATTTTTCAAGTCATCACACAATAATTCATTTCTCCTTTTAGTTCATTAATTTGATTTTCCATTTGCTCATTTTCAGATTTTAAATCTGAATTAGTATTTTCTAGGCATGCAAGATTTTTCTTATTGGCTCTTAGTGATTTACATTTACTTTATATTTATGTACAATTCATTAAAAGCTTTCCAAATTATCAGAAATTGATTCATTACAAGAAGAAAAAGATGAGTTTGATGTTACCTTGTCTTCGACGTTGGCCATGAATGCCAGGTTGGCTTCTTCTTCTCTTCACTTGAGCTCGACTCACTGTCAGAGTCGCTATTGTTATCCCATGCTATTGCCATGGCTTTCTTTTTGTATCTTCTAGGTTTTCTTGAACTATCATTCTTTCTGAACTCAAATTTCTTGAGCTTCGAACACTCTGCCTTGATGTGTCCAGGCTTCTTGCATTGATAACAAATTGGCTCATTTTTCTTTGTATCTTTGACTTCAGACCTTTTAAAGTCTTTCCCTTTCTTGAAGTATCTTCTTCCGAACTGATACTTCTTTTTCTTGGCTAATATTCGTTGTAGTCTTCTGGACAACATTGCTTCTTCATCTTCACTGTTGTTCATGCTTTCTTGGCTGTATGAGCCTTCTTCTGATTCGTCTTCTTCTGCTTTAAGTGCGTTGGAATGCTTCTTTCTGCTAGAAGATTCTCCCAATCTTTCCATATTGATCTCATGAGCATGAGTGACCTAATGAGTTTCTCTAGTGACATTATCTTCAAGTCATTTGCCTCTTCTATTGCTGTCACTTTTGGAGTCCAAGAGGATGGTAGGGATCTAAGGATTTTCCTTACCATGTCTCCCATCTCATAGATTTTTCCTAATCCAGCTAACCCATTGGTGATGTCTGTAAATCTGCTGAACATCTGTGTAATGGTTTCTCCCGACTGCATCTGGAACCTCTGGTACTGTGTTACCAGAATATCTATTCTGGTTTCCTTTACTTTGTCAGTACCTTCGTATGTGATTCTTAGCTTCTCCCACATCTCCATCGCTGATTTGCAGGCTGAAACTCTATTAAATTCTTTCTTGCTAAGTGCACAGCATAATATGCTCTTAGCTTTACAGTTGAGAGAAATCTTCTTTCTATCATCCTCTGTCAAGTTGTCTCTATGTTTAGAACGACTAGATCGCCTTCTTCTACTATGGACCATATTTGAAAATCGAATCCTTGTAGGAAGTACTCCATCCTTGTTTTCCAATATGTATAATCTTCACCATCGAACAGTGGTGGCATGTTTACTGACTGACCTTCGAAGTGACTTTGGGCTGCCATTTGATCTTTTCTCTTCAGATCGTTGGATCTTCTTCTTTGTCGAAGAGACTAGCTCTGATACCACTTGTTGCCCAGCTAGAAAGCCCAGAGGGGGGGGGGGGGTGAATGGGATTCTTAAAATTTTGATCACTTTAAAACCTATTCAAAAAAACAATCACACAACACACTTCGATGACTATTAGTGTTAGTAAAAAGAGGATAGCAAACACAAGGCAATCAAACACACGACCACGGAATTTATCCTGGTTCAGACCTCCTCTCCATAGGAGTCCTATGTCCAGTCCCTGAGCAACAACTCAGGATTTCACTACCCAAGGGTACAGTCCCCCTCAAGGACACTTACACACCCAGCCGCAGCTGGTCTTCTCTTCACAACTCGAAGAGGAATTACAACACCCTGGATCCCACCAGGTCTTTCTTCTACACGAAGGGAACAAATACCCTGGAACCCACTAGGTCTTCCTTCAACACAAAGGAAAAGAACACATGAATGTATTTAAGGGATGATACGCCCCTAGATCAAGCTTAAGGACCAACGCTCGATCTGAAGCAACGACTAAGAGGGAGAGTTCTACGATGAGGAACACTCTCAGTTTACAGAAGCTCTCAAGACTAACACAATGAATGCAGAGAGCTAAGAGCTAGACAATCAAAGGAGTGAGGCTTCGATCTTTCAAATGCTCGCAGAAAATCTTGTAAAAGATTGTCGTGAGTGTTCTATATTCTGGAGCTTCAGTCTTCTATATATGACTTCCATTTGAAATTTGAACGTTGAAGTGTCCGTTATCTCTAAGCTTTTGTTTACGTTAGACTGCATGTCACTGTAGAGCTTCTTGTTCAACAATCTTTAGCTTTCTATGCACGCAATAAGAGAGAGGATCGTCTTTGATGTCCGTTATCTTCCATATTGTCCAACATTGTATTGAGGTGCGCTGTCAGAGACCTGAACGTATTAAATGCTAAAACAATAGACAACTAGGCTGTCTCTTGTTGTCAGTCAATGTTAGAATGATTTTATATAAAAATAGAAGTTCCATTTTGTTCTTCTAAAAGGACGTTTATAGTATAAGCATGGAAATAGAAGATATCGTTTGCATGCAGTGCAGTGATATGATCAGTCATAATAAATGCATGGATGTGAGATAAAAGCGAGGGAAGACTTGACTTTTCAAACTATCTGAGAATAGGTTTGAATATCAAGTCATATACACCATGAAATCGATATGATCATGACTTATGAAATCGATGTAAAGATGAGTTGTTGTTCATGTGAATCGTTATACGTTCATAAATAAGTCGATGTACACACAAATCGTTATGCATTAATAACCGAATCATGTAGAGACAAATCGTTATGATACTATCAACAAATCGTTACGAGCAAATCGTTGTTTCACTTATCGAGTCGATATAGTGAACAAATGTTGTTTTTAATGTATCGTATCGTTACTGCGACCAAGTCATTGTGTAACTTAATGAATCGTTACAATGACTGAGTCGTTGTGTAACTTATCGAATCGTTATGAAACTTAACGAGTCGTTGTGAAACCGAAATCGTTGTGAGAGCAAATCGTTGTTCTCACTTATCAAATCGATGCGACGGCCAAATCGTTATGAACAAAATCATTGTGAGAGCAAATCGTTGTTCTCACTTATCAAATCGATGTGACGGCCAAATCATTATGAACCAAGTCGTTGTGAGAGCAAATCAATGTTCTCACTTATCTAATCGATGCGACGACCAAATCGTTATGAACCACGTCGTTGTGAGAGCAAATCATTGTTCTCACTTGTCAAATCGATGCGACGATCAAATGTTATGAACCAAGTCGTTGCGATCTCTTAGCGAATCGTTATGAGAGGCAAATCGTTGTGATCTCTTAGCGAATCGTTATGAGATAGATTTCAATAGAATAGCGATGACTTATGAAATCATTATAGAACCAAAATCAATGTGAATGAGGAAATCGTTATGATTCTAAGGAAATCGTTATAACAACTAGAGAGTCGATGTGTACTTAGAAATTATATGCTTTGAACTGTAAATGCTGGTATGAAGAATACTTACCAATTTAGCTTGTTTTCTTTGTTAGATTTCTTGTGCTCAAATCTTATAGAAGATATGTTAGAAAAGCACATTGTCTTAGTTTTGTTAATCACCAAAATAGATATTTAATTCATTTAAATTACATAGGGAAAATTTGATCATCAAAAACAAGGTTGAGACTGTACATGAATAAACCATCATCTCACAATATTGCAAAGTCTTTATAAGAATTTGTTCATATAAGTAGAAAGTAATAATAGTGAATGAAAGATAGTTAAGAAAATAGATAGGATTAGTAACTTAGATCCTAACTGGATGGAATTGTTTTGCAGATAATGGCAGGCCATGGTAAGCGTGGTGATAGGACTAGGGAGTATGCGCAGAGTCGTAAGGTAGAGAAATTTATAATGAAGCTCAAACCATCGCTAAGAGCCAAACTTTTGAAAACTGACCCTGACACATTGGAAGAGGCTCTTAGAATAGTAAGCAAGCAAAAGGGTAGAGTGGAATCGCATCAAGGAGGGGCGCCTGAGTGCGGGCGATGCGGCAAACGTCACGGCAGATATGTGTGCTGGTTAAGGGAAGGAAGGTGCCTCAAGTGTGGCAGTACAGACCATCGGATTAAAGAATGTCTGCAACTTAAGGAGATCGATCCACGAGATGTCGCAGCAACTGCAACAAAGGAGTTAGAAACATCAGCTAAGAAGAAAAATGATGACATTCTATTTCCAGAGATGGCATAAACGATGTCACCACAGGTACACGATGCGATCTTCGAGGACGAAGATCTTTTTCTAGGGGGGGGAGAGTGTGAGACCCAGAAATTTCTATCATTTTATATTGTGCATGCGATAATTACCTGTTATAAATAAAGTGTGTGTATTAAAATTTTGCATACTATAATTATTAAATTGTTCATGTGCATATGCGTGTACATATGTTATTTTTCGAGAACATAGTTAATTAGCTAATTTTGTATATAATGTACTTATTTAAATACTAAGCATGTTGTATTTAAGTAATGTTGCGCATATATAGGAAGTACTACCATACATCTTGTAAGCATATGTGAGTTTACTTCTGTACATGTATTATATTTAAATGTGTATGTATTATCTAATGGTTGAGATGCATTATTGTATTTGTATATAATCCCTGCATATTTTACGTAACTATGATGCATAAATGTAAATAAGCATATGCTCATCTTGTGTAAATGATATTTGTCTATTCTGACATGTTAAATTGCTTATAGTGTATATGGTACATAAATAATATAGTGCATATATAATATATTAAAATATTGTAAGCATGCTATATCTATGTAAGTCCATACATGTTATAAGTAATTATACTTTGTACATGGATAGATGTATATGTTAACCTTGTGCATGTATAATTATAATCCTCACGTGTATATATATATATATTATATATATATATATATTATATATATATATTATATATTATATATATATATATATATATATTATCTTCTGTGGATATACGTGCTTAGCTAATAAGGTACATCATAGAGTTATTTAAATCCTACGTATATTGAATTTAGGAAATGTGGTGCATATAGTGTAGTTGTTGTGGTATACATCCTATGGATATCTATACGAGTTTATTTCTGTGTGTTTAAGTGTGTATGTAGTGTCTGATTAAGGATGTGCATGTTATATTATATATTCAAGCATGATGCATGTAATTTAAATAGTGAATGTAAATATATTATTTATGCTCACGGAACGTTGTTGGATCATAATTGTATGTAAATTGGATGCAAATCAGTGTTGTGGGGACTGTCTGGCACAGTTGGCGTCCACCACTGTGCCGCTGACCCCTTGCCTGAGATTGGCATCTAGATCGATGGACGCCAATCAGCAGGTAGGCGGCCACATGTCTGGACGCCAATCCATGGTCAACTACAGCAGATGTTGACATTAATATCCCTCCTGCGTAACGGTTTCAGATTGGTAACGCATGCGTTATGCCCGGTTCCAGTTTAGGAAACCCATCCTAAACCATAGGCAACCTACCCTAGTGCGTACCCAACCTACCCAGCCTTATAAAAACACTGGCTGCGCCAAGCTTTTTGGTGATCGTGAAACCCTAGTATTTCCTGTGAAAAAAGCTGAAGTTCAAAGACTTCGATCCGGCGACTGAAGGAGCTTCTTGGAGACCTACAACGACTGGAGCATAGTCCAACCATCAAGGAAGCATCCCCAACTGCGAGGATCAACCCACATCGGCTGGAGAACCGGATCTAAGGAGTTCTCGAGCACCTTCTTGGCAGGGCCGAGGAGGGCTTCATTGGCGAAGTTTGATCTTCTAGGATTTTATTAGAGGCAAGTAACCTATGTATATCAACCCTATACATATCTCCTAGGTCCTAGAAGTTTTCTGGATTTTCCTCGTGTCCTGGACCCCCTAATTTCCCCGTGTATGTGAGTGCTGTCTGCACAGCCTGCTATGTGGAGGTTGGTGGCAACATCCTCTGCCGCCAAGCTATTGTTTGGCAGCAAGGGATGTTGTAGTTAACCCAGTAGGCGGCCAGCACTGTGTAGTTAAGTTCTTAAGTGTTCTGAAAAATGCTGATTAATCTTCTTTGATATATTTAAATGAATTCCGGGTATGTGTGCATGCTGTAACTTTTATGTGGGGTCAAGGGTGATCAGTAGGTCATGTCATGAGGTTTCATGAATTTTCATGATTTGTGTAAATTATTAAAATTAGGATAATTGGACTGTGAGCATATTATGACCATGTTTAATCTGTATAAATAGGTCAGATGTGAGTTAGGGTTTCATGAATTTTTTGAAATCATATGATGACTATATCTACGCATTTATACTGTTAGATTTGGCTATTTTACTGAATTTTCTACTTAAGAGAATTATTAAGAAATGCACCTATGATTTGATTTAATTGTTATAAATATATTTTTATTTAGAAAATTCTGTAAAATTGAGTATATGTTATGGTTACTGTTCTTAACCTGTGATAAAATTTTCATGATATTTTGATGACAGTAGGTATTATTATGGTTTTAAATGTGAAAATAGCCATATTGTGCATGTTAGAGTTAATTATGTATAAATCAAAAGTTAGCAGCATGTCAATGTCTTATTTTAAGTTGTTTATCACTATTAAACAGTAAGGTGACTTTCTGTAAATGGAAATGTGAAAACTATGCAAAGTGAATGCAAAATAAGATGAAAGTATGTGTATGATCATGAGTAAAATGTAATAAGAATGATAATGTGATTAATGTAAAATTGGGCCAAGATTGACACTGCTACCATAGGGGTCTGAGAGCTGTACCATAGAAAAGTCCCTATGGAAGGCTCAACGTCGTGTATAAATCATAAGGGTATGGATGAATACTCTGGAGCTGGACAAGTACCACTGGTTAGAATGGAGAGAGCTTCTCCCGGTCTACGCAGTATCCAAGATTTGTCACTAGCTTTCCCAGGTGACAAATATGTGAAAGTGAGTGCTAAGTGCTAAGTGATAAGCACTAAGTGCTAAAGTGAGTGTTTTTCCTCTACTTGGTAGTTAGGACTATGTGTCACGGCAACTTAAGAGATTAAATGTGAATAAAAGTGCAAAGCGATAAGTGAATATGGTGCGTGATAAGTGCAATTGTTGTGATAAGTGATAAACGTGAATGCAAGAGTAAATGAAATGGAATGAGTGTAAATTGACATGTAAGGGAAAGTAAATGATAAAGAGAGTACAATTGCATGTAAAATACATGTATATATATTCATGTTATTCATGTGTTAACATCATGATTGTAATATATGTTTAATACCATGTTTAACATTACGTGATATAGTTTAATAATATCCATATGGTAGTGTATATGAATATGTGCATGTAAACATGTAAAGAAATGCAATGTGGAAAAATGAGCATATAAGAATTCACAAATGAATAAAATGGCATGAGAATAAGTGTAAATCTACGTAATTAAGTTTAATTCATGTCAAAACAGCAAGCTAAATGAGATTATGATTATGATAAATATATGAAATAAGGTCTAAGTTCCATGATAGAATTTCTATTCATTTAGTACATAGTTTCATGCTTAAATTGTAGATAATTGCCATCCGATTTAAGTATGTTCTAGACCTTCAATCCATATTGATAAAGGTGATACCATTGTGATTTATTCATATTAAAACAGTAAATGAGATGTGTAAACAAATGAGAAAAATGCATGCGAAATTGAATAGAGATCATGTTAAGTTGCAATCTACTTTATGCTTAATTCCATGTTCTAATGGGTAGAATGGTTCCATGATATGGATAATGTTTAAAGAAATAAATCATGTTACATGATAGGTGTTAAGAGTACATATGTTTATATCATGTATGTATTAATATGATTAAGCTTAATATGATAGAATGTATAGTAACATGATACGTACTTTATTAAAAAAATGTGCAAGTACCAAAAAAGTATGATAAAATACATTAAAACAGCTAGTTAATTGTATGATAAAATGATATAATTGCATGAGAAATTGGCTAGATACCATGCTAGGAGTGTTCATTATCATGTACATAATCTTGTGTTTTAAATTGATTAAATTGTGCAATGATATGATAAAGATTTGAACCATGTATCATAGGATATATCATGTTGAGAACTTGTGTAGGTGTATGTTATCTTTCATGATTAATATGAACATGTGTAATTAGATATATGTTTGAGTAAGTTACGTGTTGTTGACCATAAGAAGCATGTGCTATGTGAATTATTGTGGTTAGAATGATAGCGTGTGTTTCTCATTGTTAGTAGCTTAGTGTGTATGTGATATGTTTAAGTTTGATGCTTTAGATTACTTGCTGAGTCTTTTAAGACTCATACTTGCTTCGGCGTACAGGTGTGACAGGTTATCCCGTAGCTGAGGGGAGAATAGTGAAGATTGACGCAGCATACAAGAAGTAGTACTTGAGGAGATTTTCTTTTAGTAGTTGCTTTATTTCAAAGCTTGAATAATGTTAATCATATGGACAATGTAGTTCTTTTCAAGCTGTAATAATGTGGACTCTAGTACTTTCTTTTACTATATAGACTATGGAATGTATGATGATGATGGAATGAAGTAAAGCATTCTTTAATTATGATGTACTCTTTTAATATTCATGGACATATCAACCTTATCGTTTAATGTTGGGTTACTATCCCACTGTGACGACGCTCTTTATACCGATGGGGATTGGTATAATCATACCGGTGTGAGGAGGGTCATTACAGATAGAGTGGTTCTGTTGCATGGATCCCGATCTCTATTGTCTCAGATAGAGATCTGCGGTTTACTTCGCACTTTTCGGCGTAGCTTTCAGATAGAACTAGGCACAGAGTTGAGGTTGAGTTTAGTTTACCACCCGTAGATAGACGGTCAGTTAGATAGGACCATACAGGCCCTCGAGGACAGGCTAAGAGCCTACTGCTTGGACTACAGCGACACGTAGGAGTCACACCTTTCCATGGTGGAGTTCTCTTATAATAATAGGTTTCACTCCAGCATTGGGATGGCACCTTACAAGGCTTTGTATGGCAGATCGTGTCGGACACCTTTGCATTGGCATGAGGTTGGTGAGAGGCAGTTGTTGGGACTAGAGCTTGTAAAGTAGAGTGTAGATACAGTGAGATGGTCAAGCAGAGACTACAGACGACACAGAGCAGACAAAAGAGTTACGCAAATGTTCGTCGGAGACCACTATAGTTTAAGGCAGGTGACAGTGTGCTCTCACAGATCTCGCCAACCAAGGGAATTCTCAGGTTCGGGAAGAGGGGCAAGCGTAGTCCATGGTTCATTGGTCCCTTAACCATCTTGGAGCGGGTTGGCGAGGTTGTGTATAGGTTGGCTCTTCTGCCAGAGTTGGCAGGAGTTCACGATGTCTTCCACGTCTCACAGTTGAGGAGGTATATGTCAGATTCGTCACACATGCTTGACTACTTACAGTTAGAGGTTGCTCCAGACTATCAGTGCAAGAGTACCCAGTTAGTGCGATAGACCGCAGAGTGTAGTAGTTGCACAGGAGGCAGATCCTTCTCATCAAGGTCATTTGGGAAAATCGTGTCAGTGGCAAGGCCATGTGGGAGCGTGAGGGCAAGATGCGGGAGCATTTTCCATACTTGTTTGAGTGACTGATATGTTTGCTTGTCTTTGTCCACGGGTTTTCCCTTAATTTGAGGACGAAATTATTTTTTTGTTGGTTAGATTTGTAACATCCCGTTTTCCTTGGTCGACCACCCTCTGTTGAAGGTAGCGACGAGTCAGGCTATTGCCTTCTGAAGACAATGACATGGCTGTGATGTCCTGGTTAGGAATGCGATGGCTTTGCCGTCGCGTTCACCTTCTGAGAGTTTTTGGCCACTGCATGCCCTTCTTGTCATCTTGCTATCGAGAAAATTGGGACATGTGTCAGGGTGCATGTAACCTAAAGGTGACATGTCAATCGTCACGTTCAGGGTGGCAGGCATGCAGGGAGACATGTGGCGGGCCTAACTGTCGGGTCTGACTAGGCCTTTGAGGTTGCAACAACATGGTTGTCGCCTACTGGTAGGTCGCGAAGACTTCGTCATCGGATTCTGAAACCTGAGATTTATATAATTTGGACCATTAGAACAGACTTCTTCTTCCTCCTTTCTACTTCTCCCATCCATTCCCCTAACCCCTCTGTGCGAAACCTCCCTGTGGGGGGAGTTCATGGGGGTGTTCTTGGGGTGTGTGGCATCTCAGGCTCATTGTTTTCCTCCGGCATGGTTCTCCCTTCGGCATGGCGGCCTTCCTCTTTGACGGTGACCTCTTCTCCGACATGTAGGATGTCGGGCGTTGCACGTGGACGACGTGAGCGTGGAGCTTGGACCGAGAAGAGACAGCCATGCACACGAGAAGACACAAAGGGTTGGCTCTCACATTGAGGTAGGGATTATCAACCTTCCCCTAGTTCTAGCATGCTAGGATCTCCTTCCCCCTTCTCCAAGCCTTCTAGAATCCATGCTAGGTGTTTGAATGCATGTTTGGATTCCTTGATCTTGAATGGGGGGGGGGGGGGGGGGGGGGGTTGAGTGATCATGTATATGCATGTGAGGTTTCATGAGTGTAGATCCTTTACATTGTCATGCATGGGTGTGGATTCGGGTGGTTTGTACTCCTATCATGTGTTTTTGTTGTTCTCCATGCTCCCCTCCCTCTATGCACACCAGATTTGCCATTTTGATGTGTTTTGGGAGGTCTCGGGTAGGTAGCCAGGTCACTGTCTGTAGTCACGACAAGGCCCTTGTCGCAACCCAGACAGCGACGCTTCCCTGTCGCCTTCTTGTTGTATCTCTTGTTTTGATGATGTTTAGATATGATCCATATAAGCCAAAATACATACTTCAATTAAAATCTAACTTTTTTATATTGATTAATCCAGCAGATAAATTGAAAGATAGTCAGTGGTGTCGGCATAGCCCTATTAGGGTGTCAACACATCTTACCTTTTCTGTAAGCAACAGTTGAAAAATAGTTAGTGGTGTCGACACAGACTTGTCAGTGTGTCGACACACCATGTCTTTCTAGGAATCAGATATTGAAGACTACAGTCTGTGGTGTCAACACATCCTTGTTAGGGTGTCGACACATGAGCTCTCTCCGTGAGCAAATATATACATTAAAGTCAAGTGCGTCGGCACATCTCAATCATGTGTCAACACATGTTGAATTCCAGAGAAGCTGTCACAACAGTCAAGTTACTAGTGTTGACACACAACTCTCATGTGTCGACACACTTCGACTAAAAGATCAAAAATTGAAAGAAACCCCCTAAACACGTGTCAACTTCTAGGATAATTGAGATGAGTGGAATTCTATTCCCACGCACTCCAAGGTACGATGTGGTTGTTGCCCAGATAGCTAGCCCAGAGGGGGGTGAATGGATTGCTAAAAAACTTTTAGACAAATACCTGTAAATAAAAACTCTTGACAGAAAATGCTAAGTTGAACAATTAGTGCGAAATAAAGACAAGTACGCAATCACAAAAAAACACAGGAAGTTTTATCCTGGTTCGGACCTCCTATACCAAGGAGTCCTACGTCCAGTCCCCAAGTAACAACTTGGGTTTCTACTAAACAAGGGTACAGTCCCCCTTATGGACACTTACACATACAATAGCAGTTGGTCTTCTCTTCTCTACCAGAAGAGGAATTACACCACCTGATCCACAGGTCTCTCTTCACACCCGAAGAGGAAAGCCCACAACAATCTTGTTGAAAGAGAAGGGCCCCAAGACCAAGCTTATAGACAATGCTTGATCTGAGGCGAAGTCGAGAGACACCAATAATCTTGAATGAACTCTCTCTCTCTCATACCTACCACAATGATAAAAGGGATGCAAGTGTCCACATTATTACAACTCCAAAATAGATACACTGTCCATATGAATTACATCACTTATTGAATACATACTTATGAAAAGAAAAGTACAAAGTTAGAAGTCTCCACACAACTAGCTACTCCTCCCGCTCGGAGTCACTCCTAACTATATCCTCCTTAGAGGAGATTCATCTGGGATTTTGCCAGGATTGTAGAGCCATTGACCAGGTTGATGAGACTTGACGCCAGATTTGTTTGGTCAAAGGACTGTGAGTAGAGCTTTCGAGAGCTGAAGACGAGGTTGACTTCAGCACCGTGTTGGTATTGCCGTCAGGTAGCGGAGGTTTTGTGGTCTACACCAACACGTCGAGATTAGGTTTGGTGTCGTGCTAATGCAGCATGCTGGGGTCGTTGCCTATGCTTCTCGACAGCTAAATAAGTATGAGGAGAACTACCCTACCATGACTAAGAGTGGCAGCAGTGGTGGACAAATATAATACTAAAGCGAATGCATTCATTAATAATTCTTCAAATGTCTAGTTACAACCACTAATATCAGAGCCGATCTATAGGGCCAATTACATTGAATAAAAGCAAAAGACTAAACTAAGACTCTAACATAGTACTAAGATGCTATGGTACTCTTGACTTCACTCTTGGTCATTCCCGTCCTCTTGAGTGTAAGTGTCATCCTCGGTCTCACCTGAGAGCACATATAACAATAACGCAGGGTGAGCGATAATGCCCAGTAGAACTTAAATCTCATGTAAACAAGCATGCTTAAAGTGATTAATGTCTTATCAAGCAGGTTAACTAGAGAGAATGATGAGAACAGTATAGTGAGTAATGTCAAACGATAACGAGGAACAATAGCACAATTGCACGAGAGTATGACACCACAAGTATGATAACGGATTGACCATAAAACGCGATAACAAGTAAAGTTGCGCAACAGTGCACTAGTCACGATAACAGGTGTTGGTCGATATCCTTTCAACAACGAGTTCAAGTAAACCATAATTGACTGATTGATTGCCATATATTAAATTTTGCAAGTCATGCATTAGGTGCATGCCAAACACCCTGATCATTAAACCCCCGTGAGTTATAACCTTCGGGCGCTCATCCCAGGACCAGATCGGGCCCTTACAATGTTGCCTAGCATAGTCATGTTTTTATCTTAGACAATCACAAGATGGCCAATAAAGTACCAAGAATAGATGAGAATGAGTGACGAAATAGATGAGAGTCTAGAGGGAACGTGAACAGATGAGAGTGTAGAAACATTAGCTGAGAACAGGGAAATATTCGTAAGACAACAATAAACAAGCGATAGTAACAGTTTCACAGCACGCGCAATTGGTGATGGCAATCAGGTGGAATTCACTACCCTTCCACTGACAATGTTATGTACAGGTCCAGAGGTTCGGAGTGATTCAAGATAAGAGCGAACTTCTAACAGCCGTTGGATCATATTGATCCCTAAAGGGTTTCATAGGTGTTAGGGTACAACAAGCTTGTCAACCATGGGGAACCCATGGACAGAGGAGACTTACGGAGGTCTTGAACAAGGATCACTAGTCCAGCAGAAGGAATATCTGACGGAGAGTTTATCCAGTCAAGAAAGTGTTTATATAGAACAAGTGCTCGACGTTCTAGAGGAATTCTAGAACAATGGAGCGTCGGTAACGATATTCCAAAACATCGCGAGAAACGAAGACAAGTCCAATTAAAATAAATGAGACAATTTAAATACATATTGGAATAAATTACCAGATATTTTATGAATATTTTCATGCCAATTGAGTCATATTGGATGGTTAAAGTGTGTGCATGTGTCATGAAGAATCATGGATATGAAAGTCAGGTGAATGACTTTTAATTAATTAAAACATATCCAAGTTTAACAACTTCGTTATTGTGTTTAAGACAGTTAATAGGGCATGTAGTTACTGTAAAAAAAATCAAGATTTTGAAGAAATATGGGTTTCCATGCAAAACCCCAGAAGGTGACGTACCCATGTAAGGGTCGCGACTGGGCTACAGTCAGAACGCGACAGGGTCATCAAGGGTCGTGTCGGGTCGGTCAAAACGCGACGACAGTACCTGTCGCGTTCAGAACGTGACGGGTAGCTCTGTCACGATCATCCTGAGAACGCGGCCTAGCGGGCCATCGAGTTCTCATGTCTTGCGCCTGAGTCCGAGCGGAAAAGGGACATGCCTTGGATTGCGGTCCATGTTGCCTTGTTATAACACAGTTTCGTTCAAAAATCAAGAACTAAATGTATAGATGATGAAAAATGCGAAATCACTTGCAAACTGATCTAGACATGCTAGGGTTTACATGATAAATAGGAATTTGAAATCCGACATGGTCTTGACAGGTTTTAACATGAACAAACACAAAGACCACAGAGCATAGTACAGTGAAGATAAACGATTTAATTCGAGCGTATGATGGATGAAAATTAGGGCTTTCAGGGGCAAAAGATTCCTGACATCAATCGTATCTCCAATAAAAGTTTCATAGCAGGGATCAAGTATACATAGAGATAGAAATTAACATGATGGTTTGGGGTCATGGTGATTGCAGAACTTCAAAAATACAGAACAAAAGATGGCTCGATGAAAAATCATGAAACAAGAGGGCTTTTGTTCCTAAGGTTTGGAACAATCTACAGACGAATTAATTGTTTAGCTTGTGAGAATACCTACCTTTGACTCGTTTGATCTTCTAGGGTTTAGAAGTTGAAGAACAAAGGTTGGGGTTTGGTCAAGCTTCTCCCCTCGAGTTTCCTCCTCTTAGCCCCCTCTCCACATCCAGTAAGCCCCAGCAACGAGTTAGGGCAGCCATGGGGTGGTTTGGACAGTATTTAAACTCCTAGAGGTTTTCCTTTTCCTATTACAACTCCTATTCCTCTAAATTCTGAGATTTCCTAATTCCTCTCTCCTTCCAAGCTTTCCACCTCCTATTTAGGTTAGGTTGGGATGTAATTTTCGTGGCCAACCAATTGGGGTAGGGTTAAGAATCCAATTCCAACCCAAATCACTTATTTTAATGCTTTAATACCATTTTCTATTTAGGTAATATTTAAGATACGAATTTAGGGTATTTTCTATTATTCTTCTTTTAAAAATCCCTATTTTGGCCAATAAATTCTAGAGGGTCTATTTAACAAACCTCATTACTTCTTTTCATTAATGGGTTTTAATTAAAAAAAATTTCTTTGATTTTCCAATTGACTTAATTTTTTATTTTTCAAAAATTCATGTTGCTACATCTTCCCCTCTTAAAAGAATTTGGTCCCCAAATTCATATGATCATAATGAGGAGAATGTCTTACCGAAAAGATCGAGGTAGTTTCGTCTGATGATTCCCTCAGGTTCCCATGTGACTTCTTTCACTCCACGATTATTCCACAGAAACTTAACCACATGGATGGGATGGTTCCTGAGTTGTTGCACCTTCGTTCAAGTATCTTGACTGGCTTCTCTTCATATGTCACATCCTTGTTCAGCACCAACTTCTCATGGCGAATGATGTGCGTAGAATCGTACACATATTTCCTCAGCATAGAGACATGGAACACATTGTGTACACATGCCAAATCCAGTGGCAATGCCAGTCGATACGCAACCTCACCAATCCTTTGAGCACTTTAAAAGGACTGATGAATCTAGGACAGAGCTTTCCTTTTACACCAAATCTTTGGATGCCAAGGGTAGGTGACACCTTTAGGAATACATGGTCACCAACTTGAAATTCCAGCTCTCTCCTTCTCTTGTCAGCATAGCTCTTCTGTCTGGACTGTGCAGTCTTGAGTTGATCTCGAATCACCTGTATATCCCTGGTGGTATTTTGTATCATGTCCGGACCTAGCCATTGCTATTCTCTAACCTCATTCCAGCACGCAGGAGATCTACAGTTTCTACCATAAAGTGCATCGAATGGTGCCATTTTAATACTCGCCTGGTAACTGTTGTTATAGGCGAACTCGATCAAAGATAAATGCTCATTCTAGTTGCCTCGGAAATCTATGGTGTAGGCTCTTAACATATCTTTACTATCTAGTTGGTTCTCTCAGTCTGTCCATCAGTTTGCGGGGTGAAATGCGGTACTAAAATTGAGCTTAGTACCCAGTGCAGTCTGTAGTTCCTTCCAGAAATGAGATGTGAACCTCGGATCTCTATCCGAAACAATGGATGATGAAACTCCATGAAGTCTCATGATCTCTTGACATATAATGCGGCTAGTACCACCACAGAACACTTACTCTTTATAGGTAGGAAGTGTGCGGACTTGGTTTATCGGTCGAAAATGACCCATATGGCGTCGAGTCCACCACGAGTCTTGGGTAAGCCCATGATGATGAAGTCCATGCTAATGCTTCCTATTCCATTCGGAATATCTAATGTTCTGAGTACGCCAGCAGGGCGCATGTGTTCGGCCTTTACCTGTTGGCAAGTAAGGCAATGAGCGGCATGCTCGGCAACCTCTCTCTTCATATTCTGCCACCAAAACATCTTTTCATGTCTTGATACATTTTGTACCTCCAGGATGAATAGTATACTACGTCTTGTGAGCTTCATCAATTAACTTCTTCTTCTTCAGTTCCTCATTGTCGGAAACACATGTTCTTCCTTGGAATACAAGCCTTCCATCCTCGGTCATGGCAAAGTCAGGTCTTTGGGTAAGGTTTCCTTGATGTGAACCACGAATGGATCACTGTCTTGTTGAGATTTGATCTCTTCTAGCATGTCAGATTAATCTTGATATTGGCAACCAAGACTCGATCATCCTATGTTCATATTCAAGTCTAACCTTGCGAATTGTTCTAGTAGTTGCATCTCGCAAGGACTAAACTTGATAGCGATCCCATTGGCTTTCTACTAAGAGCATCAGCCACATCATTTCCCTTTCCTGGATGGTACTGGATATTGAAATCAAAATCTTTTAGGTATTCAAGCCATCTTCTCTGCCTCATGTTAAGTTCCTCTGAGAAAATAGATACTTAAGCTCTTATAGTCTAAGTAGATAGTGAATTGCTCACCATACAAATAGTGTCTCCAGATTTCAAGGCGAAGACCACGGCAGCCAACTCTAGATCATGCAAGGGTAGTTGACTTCATGTGTCTTCATTGTCTTGAAGAATAGGCAATGACTTTCTCTCTCTGCATCAATATGCAGCCTAGCCCAATTCCTGAGGCATCGGTTTAGATAGAGGAACCTTCTCCCTCTATTGGAAGAGCGAGAACAGGTGCTGAGGTAAGACAATCTTTTAGAGTTTGAAAACTCTTCTCACACTCTTTACTCCAGGACTAGGGATTCTACTTTCGTGTAAGGCACGTGAGAGGAACAACGATCTTGGAGAAGTCCTTTATGAACCGCCTGTAGTAGCCAGCCAGTCCTAAGAAGCTTCTGATTTCTGTAACATTCGTTGGTCTCTCCCAATTGAGTATAGCTTCAACTTTGGAGGGATCAACGGAGATGCCGTCCTTGGAGATGACATGGCCCAATAAGGACACTTCTTCAAGCCAGAATTCGCACTTGCTCAGCTTTGCGTACAGTTTGTTGTCTCGCAATACTTGTAGTGCTATCTTCAGATGTTCTTCATGTTCTTTGGTCTTCGAATATATGAGGATGTCATTGATGAAGACGACCACGAACTTGTCAAGGTATGGCCGGTATATGCTGTACATGAGTTGCATAAAGGCTACAGGAGCATTGGTTAGACCAAAGGCATAACGACGAATTCATAGTGTCCATACCTGCTCCTGAAAGCCATTTTGAAAATATCATCATCCTTGATCCTCATTTGATGATAGCTAGATCGAAGGTCAATTTTGGAGAAATATTGAGCTCCAGATATTTGGTCAAAAAGTTCATCGACCGGGGAATGGGTACTTGTTCTTGATGGTTAGCTGATTGAGTTGTCGATAGTCTATGCATAGCCTCATAGATCCATCTCTTCTTAACGAATAGCACAGGTGCTCCACATGGGGAAGTACTTGGTCTGATGAACCCCTTCTCTAGCAGCTCCATCAGTTGTGCCTTCAATTCCTTTAACTTGGCGGGTGACATCCGGTACGGTTGACGGATACCGGGACAGCTCCAGGAATCAACTCGATAGCAAAGTTGACATCACGTTCCAGGGGAATCTCTGGCAGATCATCGGGGAACACATCTGGGTAATCCTGGACTATGTGTATGTCTTCTATCTTAGAACCCTACTTTTCAACTATTACGGTCGCAAGGAAAGCGATGCAACCTTTCCTTATCATGTTATGGGCCTTTAAGGCGGGAGATAGAGACATCCGTCTCTTGTGTCTAATCCCGAGAATGACAGCTTTGGGAAATCACTAAAAGTAACTTTCCTTTCTTACAGTCGACACTTGCCCCATAAGTGGACAACTAGTCGGCTCCCAAAATCACATCATAGCCTTCCATGGCCATACACACCAGGTTGGCTTTGAGGTTATGTTCTCTGATCATTACATCGGCAGATGGAAAATATCTGTTCAGTTCTCTTTCCTCCCAGTGGTGTTGTGATAGTGAATTCACACCCTATAGATAAAGGTTTAACATTCAAAGTATCAGCAATGTTTTGAGATATAAATGAGTGGGTTGCTCCAGTATCAAATAAAACAAATGCTGATAGAGAGAAAACTTGTAGGGTACCTTCCACAACTCCCCCTCCTCGGTGGTCTCCACTTCATGGACAGCTTGCAGTCGGCCAGGCTTCTTTTGCCCATTCGGGCGTTTCTCTTTCTCATGCTCCTTCAGCACAGGGCACTCAGAAATGCGATGATTGTGATTTCCGCAGCGTAGGCAAGTGCCTGCTTTCCTCCAGCATTCAGCAGCAGTATGACCAGGTTTGTCACAATGCTCGCAATTGGTCTTGTTGGTGTTTGGGGGAGTAGGTATTGTCATGCCCCGCCAATTTAGCAGCGGAATAAATCGGGGAGGCATGAATAACGAGTATGGTAATGAAAATTGCGCATACATTCGCAAACATCAGAGCAACTAATGAATAATAATTGCAATAAAACTCATCATTTTATTGATAATTCATCTAAACTATTACAACACTAATTCAGAGCCAAAACATAGGGCTCAATGACTTTATACATTGGATAAGAAATCTAAAGCAAATGTCAACTAGACTCTAAGGTACTAAGGACATTCCATCGCTATGACTTCAGGACGCTCATCACTCCAGTCCAATCTCGTTGTTGTATGTAAGGTCGTCATTTGACTTACCTGAAAACACAATAACAAATAACGAAGGGTGAGCGATAACGCTCAGTAGGACTTAATATCTCGTGTAAACAAGCATGCTTTAAGTGATTAATGTCTTGTAACGCAGGTTAACTAGAGAGAACGATCAAGTATAGTCAGAGAGTATAGTACAAGATAACAAGTGAACGATATTACATTTCGCAAGAGTATTGCAAAATTAGGATGACAACATAACGAGATAGCGTGTAACAAGATAGTGTATAACAAGATAGCGTGTATCAAAATGACATGTAATAGGATAGCTTGTATCAAGGTGGCGTGTAACGAGATAGCTTGTATATCAAGATAGCATGTAACGAGATTGCATGTAAGGAGATAGCGTGTAAGAGATAACATGTAATGAGATAAGTGTATGGTTGCACCACGGTGCACTAGTCGAGTACGGCAATAGTCACTTTGGGACAGTAGCCGTTTAACGTTAGTACATTACATCTAACTCCTCAGACTAATGTTATAACAGTCAGTGCTAGCACACTAATAGCACAGAACTGGTACAATATGTCTGAACTCCTCAGACTAATTAAATGTCTAGCCAATGTCGAGATAGTCAGAACCGGTGCAATGCAGAACACCGTCAATAGCCCCTGCAGGTATTTTCGGGTGGCTCTCTGCCCCCAGGACTAGATTGGAGCCCCTCAAACACTCTTTGTGCTCTGCACACTTAGCATTCAAGTCAGTAGGTCACCAGACCCATATTATGGCGCTAGACAGTCATGTATAGTACAGGTAATAGGAGCCACAACAGCTCAAGAGTCTCAAGAGAGTACTAGATGAATAGACAAGATAGTAGAGTGAACCTAAACAGATGAGAGTACAAGGATAGTAGACGAGATAGGGGTATAATCGTAAAACAATGATAAACCACGATAGTAACGGTTGCACAGTACCAGGTCGGGTACCGGCAGTCAGGTAGAAGTCACATCCGCCCATTAGCCGTGCCGCGTACACGAGCCAGATGGTCCGGCGTGATCACAAGATAAGAGAGATCTCACTAAGGCTGATTGGATCGTACTGATCCCTAAGAGTGTAACAGGATTTAAAGGTACAACCAGCTCGTCGGCTAAGGACGTGCGCCAAACCCAGAAGACTTATGGAGGCCTTGACAAGGAGTCCCTGGTCCAGTCGAGAGTATTCTCGATGGAGAGGTGGTCCAAGTCAAGAGAAAATGTGTAACGAAACGTTGTCCGTCTTGCCTTGAGTGCTCGAAGGCAGAGGGACGCGATAACGGTGTACAAATCACGCGAATAAAACGAAGACATGTGTCATTTAAATAATAGGAAATTAGGTAATTAATTTCACTTAATTACCAGATACATTATTGAGTAATTTAATAGGGTCAAATGGCAATAAATAATGTTTAGTGTGCAAGTGTAAAGAAATCATGAGAATAGAATAAGTTGTGATCATAGCTTTTAAATTAATAAGAATCATTTAAATATTATCAAATATAAATATTCAGGTCATTTATTAAGCTTAACAGTACATGGTTTAACTTGTACAAGGATTAGATGGCATTTAAAGCAGGGATATAAGAGCAATTAAAGGTTCTGGCCGAAATTGTAAAGAGGCGACGGGGTGCATGGGCGCGTTACTCTTAGTGTCGCGACGGGGTATCCCGTCGCGATTCTGGCCGCGGTGGTGCGGCCTGGCGCGACAGGCGAACCGGCCGGCTTGGCCTGGTTCGGGTTTGGGAACGCGGCGGAGAGGCCCGTCGCGTTCATGACGCGGCCTAAAGGCCGACCGCGACCTGCCTGTTATCACGCGTATCGCGCCGCCGCGATATCAGGGGCGGTCCGGGTTTTTTCCCTTTTTCCCAGGGTGAGTCCCCTGTGATACAGGGACGCTCTAAATTCCATATAAAATAGTACAGTGATCCAAAAAGCACGAAACCAGTTTTAAACAAAAGTAGACATGTATATCTATCAACATGCACGATTAATTTGAAAATAGACATGGTGTAGATATGCATTGATTGGGTTACTTTTCGGTAACCTAAACAGGAGCAGTCAGGATTCAACGAATTAATTAGAGATGTATACATGATGAAAAATTACGAAACTAGGGGCGTTTAAAATCTAAAAAGATGTAGTATTTATGATAATTTTATCATGATCTGAAATCAAGTATAAATAGGGTTCACAAGCAATTATGAAGGGTCGGGTGCATGTATCTGACAGAGTTTGAAAGAATTAATTCTCCCTCATGGGAGATCAAAATAGAACGAAACCAAGGGCGTTTGAAAGCTATTGCACTGTAGTATCATTGAGAATTTTCTCATAGCATGGGAACAAGTACGTGCAAGGGATTAGAGAAAACATGAGATTCGAGTTCATGGTAACAGTAAGATTTCATGAATTAAATTCGCCCAAATGGATGAGCAGAATACAACAAAAATATAGGGCTTTTGAAGAGGTACATGAAGGCTACCTAGGATAATTATTTCACAATTTTTTCTTGAGAGATTGCCTACCTTTTTTGTGGAGTAAGAAAACCCTAGTTTGAATGACGAAAATAAGAGAAATCCCTCTTGATCCAAGCTTTCTCCCCTTGCTCTCCACGTCCAGAACTCCTTCTCTTCATCCTCCAGATCTCCAACACGTTCTATGGGGTGATAGGGTCATATGAGAGGTGTATAGGTGGTAATAGAGTCCATACAACTCTAAACTCTTCTCTTCTCTTCCAACTCCGAAATTAGCAATTATCCACCTATTTTTCTTGCTATATCTATCTAATTGGGTAAGGGAGAGGCCCAATTTCGTAGGTAATGGTTTAGGATAGGATTAGGACTCTTATTAAGATATATATGAGACATATTAGTGCTTTAATGACCCCTTTTTAATTAAGAGATAATATAGTTACGAATTTCCCTATTTAATTTGGGTCTCTTATATTTAACCAATTGTCTCTCATCTAAATCCCAATTTTAGATTAGGATAGAGTCCTATTGGGTTAGACTAGGGTTAGGACTCTTTTTAAGATAAGTAAGAGTTAAAATAATCATTATCTTAACCATTTTCTATTTATTACTATTTTTATATACGAATTTAGACTAATTACTTCCCATCTCATGATGAGCTCTTCTCATTTGGGCCCAACAATTCATGTTAGGTCCATTAACCAAACCCATTACTAATTTAACTTAATGGTTATTGATTTAGTTTTCAATTATTCACCCTTTATCCTTATGTAAATCTATTTATCACACTTATTCAAGTAATTTCATATTTTTATTTCAATTAAATATTATTCATGTCAATATTTCTAACCTTCATCATTTGGGCTCTTACTCTTGGCCCAATAACTCGTGTGAGCTTAATTGTACAACCCATGTACTTACTTTACTTATTGGATTTTTAATTATCCTTTTATTAGAGAATTTATTCATGGGCCAAGATTGTCCATTGGTCCAAATATCATAATGGGCTATCATCCCATATTATTAAAATCTACCCACATGTTTATTTTATTTATAATCCACTTTGGGTCATAAAATAATGAGTTCTTCGACTTATTCCTAATTATGCTAATAAGTCGCATAATTTCTTAAACTTGGTCTAAACGATTTTTCTGTGCCCAAATTTCATGATGAGTCATTAGATAACATTATTTAAAGTGTAATTATTATTTTTACTGAATTTCTATATGGGTTTTACGCATGCAATAATGATGTGCACCTTTTTAACTAATTGAATTTATTAATTGATAAAATTTCAATTTATCCATAATTTTTAATTAATGGATTTTCCGGGGTACTACAGGTATCTTGGGCTTCCTTTCTTGATTCGGCCCTCTAGTGATGTTGAACGGCCGCTTCTTGTCATTTGTGGGCTTGCTTGAGGAACCCGATGTTGGTTCCTTCTTGACCAGTCTACCCTTAATGCGATCGGTAAGGTCAGTCGCATCCTCCAGTAGTTGTGCCTTCTTTACCATCTCGGCATAAGTCTGGATGTCGAGTGGTGCAAGTTGTGTAATATATGAAGGCTTAAGCCCATTAAGAAATCGTCTCGCCTTCATCTTCTCTGTGCTGACAAGATGATTGGCATAGCGTGCCAATCGGAAAAATTGCGCTTCATACTCAGTGACAGTAAGGTGCCTCTGCTTCAATGAAGCAAATTCAGAGGCCTTCCTCTCCTGGATTCTTTCATAAAAGTATTTGGAGTTATAGTACTCCTTGAATTCTGCCCAGGTGAACTGTGCATCGGCCCTGGTGGCCTCCACGGACTCCCACCATGCACGGGCATTTCTTTCTAATTGAAAAGATGCCAGTAATAACTTATCACCATCCATGCATTGCATGACGTGGAAGATGCGTTCTATCTCCTTCAGCCAGTTTTTTACCTCGTCGGGATCAGTAGTTCCACTGAAACGAGACGGGTTCAAGTTGTGGAAATTCCTATGCAGATCTCCGGTTCTTGGTTTCCACGAGCTCCAGCAGCCTGAAGTAGTGCTTGAGTGAGCTGCTGATAGTTTGTTGCATGTCACGGAGTTGTACACGCTCCGCTGCCATTGCTATGGTTAAGTTCCTTAAAATAGAGAATTTTAATGTAAGATATCGTGATTGCACTAAATTTGTGCGTGTGTGAGTTTATTTTAACTTATTACCCAAGGTTCTACCCATCTCTCACATAGGTAAGGAATGAAATTCTAAGTCAAGGTAGGTCAAACCTAGATCATTCTATACTTAAGAATAACCTAGGCTCTGATACCACAAAACTATCATGCCCCGACGCAGAATATCGGAACGTGAGGCAGTTGCAAGTAAACGGGTACAGAGCATGTAATGGACATCCAACCATTGGACAAAGAATAAATACTAAAGCGAATGCATTTCATTAATAATTCTTCAAATGCCTAGTTATAACCACTAATATCAGAGCCGATCTATAGGGCCTAATTACATTGAATAAATGCAAAAGACTAAACTAAGACTCTACATAGTACTAAGACGCTAGGGTACTCTTGACTTCACTCTTGGTCGTTCCTGTCCACTTGAGTGTAAGTGTCATCCTCGGTCTCACCTGAGAACACATATAACAATAATGCAGGATGAGTGATAACGCCCAGTAGGACTTAAATCTCATGTAAACAAGCATGCTTAAAGTGATTAATGTCTTATCAAGCAGGATAACTAGAGAGAATGACGAGAACAGTATAGAGAGTAATCTCACACAATAACGAGGAACAATAGCACAATTGCACGAGAGTATAGCACCACAAGTATGATAACGGATTGACCATAAAACACGATAACAAGTAAACTTGCACAACAGTGCACTAGTCACGATAGCAGGTGTTGGTCGATATCCTTTCAACCACGAGTTCAAGTAAACCATAATTGACTGATTGATTGCCATAGATTAAATCTTGCAAGTCATGCGTTAGGTGCATGCCAAACACCCTGATCATTAAGCCCCCGCGAGTTATAGCCTTCGGGCGCTCATCACAGGACCAGATCGGGCCCTTACAATGTTGCCTAGCATAGTCATATTTTTATCTTAGACAATCACAAGATGGCCAATAGAGTACAAGAATAGATGAGAATGAGTGACGAAATAGACGAGAGTCTAGAGAGAACGTGAACAGATGAGAGTGTAGAGACAGTAGGTGAGAACAAGAAAATATTCATAAGACAATGATAAACAAGCGATAGTAACAGTTGCACAAAACGCGCAATTGGTGATGGCAGCCAGGTGGAATTCACTACCCTTCCACTGACCATGTTATGCACAGGTCCAGAGGTCCGGCGTGATTCAAGATAAGAGCGAACTTCTAACAGTCGTTTGGATCATATTGATCCCTAAAGGGTATCATAGGTGTTAGGGTACAACCAGCTCGTCGACCATGTGGGAACCCATGGACAGAGGAGACTTACGGAAGCCTTGAACAAGGATTCACTAGTCCGGCAGAAGGAATATCCGACGGAGAGTTTGTCCAAGTCAAGAAAGTGTGTATATAGAAACAAGTGCTCGACGTTCTAGAGGAATTCTAGAACAGTGGAGCGTTCGTAACGATATTCCCAAAACATCGCGAGAAACGAAGACAAGTCCAATTAAAATAAATGAGACAATTTAAATACATCATTGGAATAAATTACCAGATATTTTATGTAATATTTTCAAGCCCAATTGAGTCATATTGGATGGTTACAAGTGTGTGCATGTGTCATGAAGAATCATGGATATGAAAGGTCATGTGAATGACTTTTAATTAATTAAATCATATCCAAGTTTAACAACTTCGTTTACTGTGTTTAAGACAGTTAATAGGGCATGTAGTTACTGTAAAAAAATCAAGATTTTACAGAAATATGGGGTTTCCATGCAAAACCCCAGAAGGCGATGTACCCCTGTAAAGGTCGCGACGGGGTACAGTCAGAACGCGACAGGGTCAATCAAGGGTCGCGTCGGGTCGGTCAGAACAGGGAGTCAGAACGCGATGACAGTACTTGTCACGTTCAGAATGCGACGGGTAGCTCTGTCGCGATCAGTCCTGAGAACGCGGCCTATCGGGCTATTGCGTTCTCAAGTCCTGCGCCTGAGTCCGAGCAGGAAAAGGACAGGCCTTGGATTGCGGTCCATGTTGCCTTGTTTTAACACAGTTTCATTCAAAAATCAAGAACTAAATGTACAGACGATGAAAAATTACGAAATCACTTGCAAATTGATCTAGACATGCGAGGGTTTACATGATAAATAGGAGTTTGAAATCCGACATGGTCTTGATAGGTTTTAAAATGAACAAACACAAAGAACATAGAGCATGGTACAGTGAAGATAAATGATTTAATTCAAGCAGTATGATGGATGAAAATTTGGGCTTTCATGGGAAAAAGATTCCTAACATCAATCAGTATCTCCAGTAAAAGTTCGTAGCATGGGATCAAGTATACATAGAGATAGAAATTAAACATGATGGTTCGGGGTCATGGTGATTGTAGAACTTCAAAAATACAGAACAAAAGATTAGCTCGATGAAAAATCATGAAACAAGAGGGCTTTTGTTTCTGAGGTTTGGAACAATCTACAGATGACTTAATTATGTTTAGCTTGTGAGAATGCCTACCTTTGACTCGTTTGATCTTCTAGGGTTTAGAACTTGAAGAACAAAGGTTGGGGTTTGGTCAAGCCTTCTCCCCTCGAGTTCTCCTCCTCCTTGGCCTCCTCTCCACGTCCAGTAAGCCCCAGCAATGTTTAGGGCCGGCCATGGGGTTTTGGAGAGTATTTAAGCTTCTAGGGTTTTCATTTTCCTATTACAACTCCTATTCCTCTTAAATTCCGAGATTTCCTAATCCTCTCCTCCTTCCAAGCTTTCAACCTCCTATTTGGGTTAGGTTGGGATGCAATTTTTGTGGCCAACCATTGTGGTAGGGTTAGGAATCCAATTCCAACCCAAATCACTTATTTAAGGTATTTTCCTATTATTCCTCTTTTAAAAATCCATATTTTGGCCCAATAAATTCTAGAGGGTCCATTTAACAAAGCCCATTACTTCTTTTCATTAATGGGTTTTAATTAAATTCCTTTTTTTCTTTGATTTTCCAATTGACTTAATTTTTTTATTTTTCAAAAATTCAGGTTGCTACACCCGTTGTCTCACAACTTCATGCACGTTAGAGAGACTGGTCGTAGGCATGGAGAGGTGAGCCTGCAACCATAGATGCTTGGATTGATCCTTACACCTTCAGGGAGAAATCTTCTAAATCTTTTATCCTTCTGACAAGTTGACAGATCCATCTTTGACATGCTTTACTACAAGAAGCCCTGCATGCGAAAAGCACTGATACCTAGACAACTTCTATTTGTCTAAATTGTCAGTCAATGTTGGTAGTCATACAGTATGAAGATATGCCATGCAGGAAAGGTCATTCTAACATCACACATATCAAGACTCTATGTGACACATGAAGTAAGCAAGAATATTTTGAGTGGAAATATTGTACTATCACAATAAATGATCAAGTACACCATGATGCGCGAGAAGAATCTTGAAATCCACCAAGTCTAAGCATATGCATGACACAAGAAGATAGGGCAATACTTTAAGAGCTATACATAAAGAGCATTCTGTATGATATTGGTATAATCATGTGAGAATGTAATCCATGTTGAAACCAAGTCGATGTAAATATAGTCCATGTATAAATATAATGAAATCGATGTTCTGTACAAAGTTATTACTTAAACAAAAATTGATAAGCATATGAAATTGCTGTTTTACTAAAATCAATCATTAAATTATTATTTGAACGAAATCAATCATGAATCGTTGTTTCAATACTGAAATCATTGTGAGACTGAAATCGTTGTTCAAGTGAAGACAAATCGTTGTTTGTGATCAAATCGTTGTTAAATATAAGCGAATCATTGTTTTCAATTAAACGTTGTTTAAGTGTAAGCGAATCGTTGTTTTAGATCAAATCATTGTTTAAGTGTAAGCGAATTATTGTTTTCGATCAAATCGTTATTTAAGTATAAGCGAATCGTTGTTTTCGATCAAATCGTTGTTTAAGTATAAGCGAATCGTTGTTTTCGATCAAATCGTTGTTTAAGTATAAGCGAATCGTTGTTTTCGATCAAATCGTTGTTTTACTTTTGAAATCGTTATAGCGATGGAAATCGATGTTTCACTTATGACATTGTTGTAGCGATGAAAATTGTTGTTTTACTTATGAAATCGTTGTAGCAATGGAAATCGTTGTTTTTCTTATGAAATCGTTGTTTAAGTTACTTATGAAATCGATAAAGCGACCGAATCGTTATTTCACTTGTGAAACCGATGTTCTATCAAGGAAATCGATGTGTGCTTAGAATGAATACATGCTTTGAACTTCAAGTAATAGTGAGTGAGGATTATTTACAGATTTTGCGTGACTTATTTCCTGTGGATGAACTTCACAAAAGGTTGTTAGAAAATATTTATTAAGGTTTTGTTAATCACCAAAAAATTGCATATAATAAATAAAATTATATAGAGATGGACTGATCATCAGTGGACACATGAGACTATAAATACCTCTCATCAAGGTACCTCCTAGTGAGAGAACATATATACATAAATTACAAAAAGGATCTGCGGCGACCAGAGAAAGCTCTCCAGAATTATGCTTGAGCTCCAGATTTGAAGACTTCAAGATCCATTTTCAAAGGTTGAATGAAGACCAAATTCAATACCAAGAATCTGGGCTCGCATCAATTGCTTGAAGTCGGAAGTCAGAGAATTCACAATCGGGTTTAAGGGGAATCGAATCAGTTCCTTTATTCTACTACTCATTAAAGTCCAAACTAGTTATATACTTGAATTTCATCTTATTCACTATTTTTATGGGAATTGAGCAATCCTTGTGCTCAATCTCATGTGTGTGTGTACTTTGATCTGAGATCTAGATCATCTCAAATCGTGGGCTATTGTGTGTGTGTGTGTTATAGACTTGCTTCATAAGCAGTGTTGGATCTCTTATTTTGATGATACCTAAATATGATTCATAAATATGTGAAAAATCATGCCTATCATGTTTCATTTATATCTCACAATGTTTCTTCCATGTGCAGCTCAAATAAGAAGTCAAACAAGCCAGTGGTGTCGACACAGTCCAGCTGTGTGTCGACACTAGTTCACTGTCCCAGAACCATGTTTTCAGCAAGGATTCAGTGGTGTCGACACAGTCCAGCTGTGTGTCGACACTAGCATACTGTCCCAGAAGACCAGTTTGAGGCTGATGCTTGGTGTGTCGACACACCTGTGTGTAGTGTCGACACACTTCGGAATTTTTGCAGAATCCAAATTGTTGAGACACGTGGATGCTTTTGTTAGGGCCTTTTTGAGCGGGAATTTCCATGCCCCCAGATCCCAAGATATTTTGTGGACCCATGAGACTATAAATGACCCTTATCGACTTGGCTTTTTAAGAACAACATTGCAACACCGATCTGCTCATCTAGTCTCTAGAGCATTCCAGGCTATTTCAGAAGAAGGCTTCAACCCGGCAACTTGCTTCCAGATCTGAAGGAACTGAAGCATTGTACACCTTGGATGATCCATCTAGAGAAGGAATTAAAGCCTTCAGAAGTCTTCTTCCTGGAGCCGAAGTAGAAGAGCTGGTCCCCATTCTTGAAGCAGAAACAGGGACCTTCGAACCAGACATCTCCAACCTTGGTTCTTAATTATTCTGTCTGGTTCCTCAACTCAAACTCACTCTATACTGTGTGTTTTGTTGAATTGGTGCAATCCTTGTGCCCAATTTCGTGTGTGTGGTCAGATCTGGGATTTCTGAATCTCAGAGTGTGTGTGTTGTTGTGTGACTTTTCTGAACTGGCAAGATAAGCCACATTTGTGTGTGTGTGTGGATGGTGGATGTAGGATACACTGTTGTGTAATCCGAACCACCCTAAATCTCTTTGTCTTTGTGGTTTGATTATGTCTTGCGTTAGATGCTTGATAGGCTCGTTTGTATTTCACCATCTAACTTGTCTAAATTGTTTAGAATCGCCTTTGATCTTTAGATTTTACTCATAACTCAATCTCTCAAAGATTCTAATCAAAGTGGTTCTTAAAATTTAGTGAAATCTATTCAACCCCCCCCCCCTCTAGATTTCTTCATAGCAATTTTTCCGCAACATTTAATTTGGTATCAGAGCAGGTTCTCATTGCACTTTAAGTGTTTGATCTAACGATCAAGAGTCTATTGCTATGGAAAACATCAAGGGGTTTATTGTTGAGGGTCATTCAGTTACTAGGCCTCCTTTTTTCGATGGATCTGATTATGCTTATTGGAAAAACAGGATGCAAGTGTTCCTAAGAGCACAAATTATGAGCTTTGGAAGATTTTCAATAAAGGACCTGATGAACTACCTGAAGATGAAAGTTCTATGGACCAAGGACCAGATCAAGAAGTCCACACTCAGCTGGAGTGCCATGAACATGATGTAGTGTGCCATCCATCCCAGGAGGACTCAAGAGTGTCCTCATGCAAATCTGCTAAGGAGATGTGGGACAAGCTCCAACTTATCTATGAGGGAACTTCTGAGGTAAGAGAGACCAAGGCAAGTATCTTAGTCTCAGATTATGAATGTTCAGATTGAAGAGTGATGAAGATGATGATGAACAAGAAGAAAGTGGCTCAGATGAAGAAGAAGTGACATGTCTCATGGCCAGACATGAAGAAAATACTGAGGTAAGTCCTTCTTTTGAAGACTTTACAATTGATGATTAGGAGGAAGCATATGATGTTTTGTTTGAAAAGTTGTGTGAACTAAAATCTGAAAATAAGACATTGAAAAGGAAAATCAACAGCATAGTGCAAAATCCACAAGAATTTAAGCAAATAAAATTGTTGAATGAAGAAATCAATAACATGAAAAAGGAACAAGAGTGTTTGAATGAACAAATTGATGCCATCAAAGAAAGATGTCAGTCCACAGAAAAAGAAAAACAAATTTTGATAGATGAAAATGAAAAACTCAAAAAATAAAAAGAGGTAATTCAAGAGGAATTGAAAATTGCCCAGAAAGAATTGAATGACAAGAAAGAAACCTTGTCAAAATTTGTTAAAGGCAAACAAAACCTAGATGCTATTTTAGGAGTTTGCATGAATTCTACTAAGCATGGTTTAGGTTATCAGCCTGAAAATAAGAAGAAAGTTGGGCAAACCTTAATAACCTCATTTGTTTAAGGAAGCACTTCTTATGGAAATTCTAAAAAGAACATCAAAGAAAAATCACAAGCAAACTCAAAAACAAAATTTCAAAGTCAAGTCAAAAATTCCAAAACACAATTCAAACATGAAAGAGTTCAAAGAAAAAATCAACAAAATTTGAAATCCAGTGTTAAACCAAATTCATATCCAAGAATGAATAACAACTTCTCAGTTGGATCTAACTCTTATATCAAAAAGAATAAAGATTTCACACCACAAAGGATCATGATATGCACAATCTGCAAAAAATCTGGTCACACTGATGAAAAATGCAGATCAAAAATAGATTCTAGGAAAATAAAGCAAATCTGGATTCCAAAACATCTTGTTGTTGAATTGAAACAACTGATGGGACCCAAAGCAATTTGGGTACCAAAATTCTCTTTCTAAATCTTTTTTGCAGGAATGTCTTACAGCCCACAAGAAAGACAAATGGTACCTTGATAGTGGCTGTTCAAGACATATGACTGGAGATAAAGAAAAATTTTCAACATTGATTGAAAAAGATGGTGGACAAGTAGTTTTTGGAGGTAAGAACAAAGGGCAAATCATTGGAACAGGAAAAATTGGTAAGAATCCTTCAAACTCCATTGAGAATGTTTTTCTTATAGAAGGCCATGATCATAATCTTTTGAGCATCAGTCAACTTTGTGACAAAGGCCTTAAGGTAATTTTCAATTCTGAATCATGTGAAATTGTTGAAAAAGATTCTGCAAAAATAAAATTTCTTGGTCAAAGAATTAATAATGTTTACTTAGTTGATTTGAATGATCATCAACATGAAAATCTTTGTCTTGTTGCCAACCAGCATGATCTATTTCAATGTGGAACCGAAGATTAAGTCATGCTAGTGAAAATGTTCTGAATAAATTGTTAAGATATGCTCTTGTGAATGGTTTACCAAAAATTAAGAAAAAGAAAAATACAATTGTATGTGCTACTTTTGCCCAAGGTAAACAAACTAGGAAGTCATTCAAATCTGTTGCACCCCTAATTACTTCCAAACCCTTGGAATTATTACACATGGACTTATTTGGTCCTACTAGGACACTCAGTCTTAGTGGACATAGATTTGGGTTTGTGATAATGGATGATTTCTCTAGATTTACCTGGGTATATTTTCTGTCTCACAAGAGTGACACTTTAGAAAACTTCAAAGAATTTGTTGATAAAATTGAAAATGCAAAAATAAATAAAATTCATTCCATTCTTACAGATCATAGAAGAGAATTTGACAATAACTTGTTTTTTGATTTTTGCAGGAATAAAGGAATTGATCATAAATTTGCTTCTCCAAGGACCCCTGAACAAAATGGAATTGTTGAAAGAAAGAATAGGACACTAATGGAAATGGCTAGAACATTGTTGATTGAGAGCAATCTTCCAAGAAACTTTTGGGCAGAAGCTGTCAATACTTCATGTTATGTTCTCAACAGGGTAATGGTAAGACCAGTCCTCAAGAAAACTTCCTATGAACTCTTGAAAGGTAAGAACCTCACATTGCATATTTTAGACTTTTTGGAAGTAAAGTCTTCATCCATAACAATGACAAGCATGATCTAGATAAATTTGAAAAGAAAAGTGATGTAGGCATCTCTTCTAGGATATTCAGAGAATTCAAGGTCTTATAGAGTTTTTAATAATGAATCAAAAACTATGGAGGAAACTCCTCATGTCATATTTGATGAAAATTGTGAGAAACTTACTGACCAAAATTTCTGCAGGAATCAAGAAGAAGATGCTGAAATTCTTGCAAAAGAATCAAATCAACAAGTGGAAAATGAAGAACTTGATGAACATGAAGATGTGTCGACACAACAAAACACTGAGTCGACACCAGAGTAGGTAGTAGTACAATGACAAGAGGTAATTTCATATACTCTAAAGCTCATCCACTTGAGAATGTTGTAGGAAATGTCAATGATAGGGTTCAAACAAGATCTCATTTCAAAAATATCATTGAACAAGATCAAATGGCCTTTATATCTCAAGTGGAACCCAAAAACATTGAAGAAGCATTAAAAGACAATTCTTGGGTAGAAGTAATGCATGATGAATTGAATCAATTCAAAAGAAATAATATATGGAGTCTAGTTCCCAGAAATTCTGAAAGCTCAATAATTGGAACTAGATGGGTTTTTAGGAATAAATTGAATGAGGAAGGAAAAATTGTAAGAAATAAAGCTAGACTGGTTGCCAAAGGGTACAATCAAGAATTTGGAGTTGATTTTGAGGAGTCTTTTTCACCAGTAGCTAGGTTAGAAGCAGTGAGAATTTTATTGGCATATGCATGTTCCAAAAATTTCAAATTGTTTCAAATGGATGTGAAAACTGCCTTTTTGAATGTTACATAAAAGAAGAAGTGTTTGTTGCTCAACCTCCTAGATTTGAAGATCATGATAAACCTAACCATGTGTATAAATTACACAAAGCTCTTTATGGTTTGAAACAGCTCCAAGAACATGGTATGACAGATTGAGCAGTTTTCTAGTTAGTAAGAATTACTCCAGAGGTAAGGTGGATCAAACTCTTTTCACAAAATTAGTCCACAATCACATCATTATAGTTCAGGTATGTGTGAATGATATCATTTTTGGTTCCACTAATCCTTCACTATGTGAAGAATTTTCTAATCACATGCACAGTGAATTTGAAATAAGTCTTATGGGGGAATTACAATTTTTTCTTGGTTTGCAGGTTAAACAACTTGAAGATGGATTCTTTATCAATCAAGCCAAATACATTAAAGAATTGCTCAAAAGATTCGATTTTGAACAAGCCAAACCAGCATCTACTCCTATGAGCACAAGCATCAAATTGGACCATGATGAGAAAGGTAAATTGGTTGATGCAAAGCAATACAGAGGTATGATTGGATCTCTTATATCTTACTACAAGTAGGCCAGATATTCAATTAGTGTATGTCTTTGTGCTAGATTTTAGTCTAGTCCAAAGGAAAGTCACTTGCTTGCAGTTAAGAGAATTTTTAGATATCTTTGTGGCACTTGTGATTTGGGTTTTGGTATCCAGCTGGATGTCATGCTGATTTCATTTCATATTCTGATACCGATTATGTTGGATGTAAGCTTGATAGAAAGAGTACTAGTGGATATTGTCAATTCTTAAGAAATTGCATGATAACATGGGCATCCAAAAAGCAACACTCAGTTGCACTTTCTACTGCAGAAGCAGAATATGTTGCTGTAGGGAGTTGTGCAGCTCAAGTGTTGTGGATTAAAAGTCAATTACTTGACTACAATATTGATATTGGATGTTCATCTATTATGTGTGACAATACTAGTGCAATCAATCTATCCAAAAACCCAATTCAACACTCTAGAACAAAACATATTGAGATTAGACATCATTTTCTAAGCGATGAAGTCATAAACAAGAACATTGAATTGGAATTCATCCCCACTGAAAAACAAATTGCAGATATTTTCACAAAACCATTGGCTGAAGATAGATTCACATCTTTAAGAAGAGAACTTGGAATATGCAACATGGAATAAAAACTGAAAAACAAATTGATGTCTTATGCAAAGATTATTTGGTATATCAAATAGTGATTTGCGGAAGGACAAGTTATGCTTGTCTGAAAGCTCTCATTATGTGTTGAGGAAAATCCTCCGCCAAGTACCAATAATCTATCATGTGTAAGAATCATTAATTAAAAAAAAATGAAAATGTTATTGATGGGCTTGAAACATGATTGATCATGTATGTTTGAATGCTGAAATTCAGTTTGCATGATTTGAATGTTGATTGATTCATTGATGCACATGTTGAGGGGGAGCATTACTGCTTGAGAAACCAAGGTAAGTTCTGAGAAATGATTTCAAGAGAATCAGAATTGTTTATGAAGCCTTTTGAGAACAAGTTGATAAGGTTGGTCAGGAAAATGCTGAGGTGATGTGAGTTTTTGTGAATTTATTGGGTTGTGAAAAAATCGCTCACTGAATTCTATCAAATTCATGTTCATCCTTGTAGTCCTCATTCTTCAATTTGAGTTTCATCCAATTCATGTGATCATCTTAACAATTCTTTCATTGAAGAAGGATCTTCTTTTTCTTGTGATGAAAAATAGATGAGATCAATAACTCAGGGGGAGCTAAAGACTTCATTGCTATTTTCTCTCATCAAACCAAAATTAATTCAATGTGTTGATAAATATCTAAGACATGAAATGTTCATTAACTATTCTGAAGAAAACAAAGATTGACCTCTTAATTGCTATAACATATTCTTTCAGTCAACACTCTTTTATATTTTGATCTTCTAACGTAACTGATTTCTTTAGTGGAATTATGATCAATTGAGGATTGACTTTACACATTTCTTAAGACTGAAAAGAGTAAAGTAAGTTGTGTCAAATGTTTTAATAGTCCTTTTCAAAGTGCTTTTCTGACAGAGCAATGCCATATACACTGAGAAACTACACACCTTCACAAAAAGTGAAGAGCCATGTATGTCATGAGGTGTTTTTTTATCTCTGTTATAAGGGGTCAATTTAAAATAAATTTTTTTTAATGATAACTGAGTAACTGGAAATATTGGTGTCTGATAAACGTATATTTCCATGTAAAAAGGTTTTCATTCACCCCTTGAAGCAGGATAATGAGTAAATCGTTAGTAACCAGGGACTCTGGTGTGTAAAAAGCATGTGTACTTGAGTGAAAAAGATTTACTACATTTGAATGCTCATTGCTTTAATGTTAAAGAAAATTTAATCAAACAAAATGGACAACTTAAACTCAAATCAGATCTTTTAAGGTTGTTTAATTTCAATACAAATTATCTTAATCCTGAAGAAATCACATTACTTTGGATTAGAAAAGTATCAAAGATTGTAATTGACTGCATTGAATGTTCTATGTCAATTAAATTGTCATCCAAGTACTTCAGAACTTTTAATGATCAATTTTGTCAGATATCTCTCAACCCACTGAATTTATAATGGGATTATGATGAGAAATTGGAAATGATTTCTTTAACATATTAAAAATCCTTGAATGATTGATATTAGATATTTTTCATCATAATAAAGACTTTCCTTCACATTTTTCTCAAAAATTCAAAAATTCTTTCCAAATCAGGTCGACACACACTCTTCCTGTGTCGACACCAGAGTCTGTCAGGTCGACACACTAATTTTTCTATGTCGACACAACTGGGTTCTTCCGCCAGTCCCTATTTAGTGTAAATGAACCGGGGGTTCATCTTATCCCCCATCTTATGGTGTCGAAACCATCTTTATATGCCCTATTCCCCAGGTCGACCCTACCACTTGCGATTCCAATTCCATTTGAACTCTTCCCTCCATCCCACCTTCTGAGAAACGATCCCCTATGTTTCAAGACTTTCTTTCCAACCGCAAAATTTCTTTCTTTCTCTTCTCTCTCTCCATCATGCCACCCAAGCAAACCCCCAGAGAGGAGCAAAGTCTAGGGCTGTTGCAAGGGTCATTGTGATTGAAGAGCCCCAACCGGAAAGGAGGAGCAAGTTTCGGCATGATCTTTCCAAGAGAAAAGGTGTGTCTTCTCCTTCCGAGACTCCTCCACCCAAGCGGGGACGGCATCAGAGTAAAGACAAGTCTCCTATGCCATCGCGCTACCCTAGGAGGAAACTTCTTCCAGATTCTAGTGACTCCAGCGAAGAAGACTCATCTTCTGAGTCTTCTGACTCGTCTGGGACTCCAGAAGTCACCCCATCCCAGATTGCTACAGAAGGAAGGTCCATTCTCAAGCCTAGGGCAGTAGACCTGTCTAATGAAGCTTTTGCACTTGCATTCCCAGAATTTATCCCCTTCCTTCAATTTCAAGGATGGTTACAGTTGATTTCTGAATTCAGAACATTTTATCCTCGTTTGGTTCAAGAATTCTATTTGAACTTGGTGGATACCTCAGAAGGGTTCAAGTCAGAGGTCAAAGGTGTTGCTATCTTGTTTACTCCTAATTTAGCTTCTGATTTATTTCATTTTCCAAATGCTGGTGAGGATTATTGCAACTATGAGTTTAATCTTCATGAAGCCTATACTCTCCTTACTGGGCTTCCTCATGACAAGAAGGATGCTAGACAAACTCATGTTACACGATTCAATACAAACTCATTTCCTCCTGTTCTCATACTGATACATCACATCCTTACCACCATTATCACACCTCAAGGTGGTGGTAGGAACAGACTGACTGACATTCAAAGGTTTGTGATGTTTTGTATGAAAAGAATGTGAAAATTAATCTGAATTTGATCTTGTCTCAAATCATATCTGAGACAATCAGAAAAGATCTTCATAGATCATTACCATATGCTGCACATCTCACATCTATATTCAAGCATTTTGGAGTTTCCTTTGTGAATGAAAAAGTTAAGAAAATCCTCAGAATAACATATATTTTTTGCTTCATTTGCAAAAGTTCATGGGATTTAGAATTGAAGGAGATCAATTGATTAGAGGACCAGCTGTAGAGCCAGAGCCAGAGCCTCCATGGAGAATGTTCAAGAGAAAATTGCTCTAGAAATTGATGTTCCTCAGGCTGATCCAGTGGAACAGCCACATGTTGAAGTTGAGGTTCCTTTTGAAACACCAGCTCCTTCTACACCTCATGTATCTCCACCTCCTTCCAATATGATTGTCCCTCCAAACTTTTTCCATCAATATCATAGCTCAGCTTCCACTTCTTCTGGTGGATCTTCTGTTCCACCTAAGCTATACAAATTTTCTCCAAGTTCAGTTTGACAATCTCAACTCTTCTATAAGAGAAATGTCTTATAGATTTGAACTTCGGATTCAAAGATTGGAAAACTCTGTTAATGGTCAATTTGTTCGTCCACAAGAAGCAGCTGAGCATGCCACCAAACGATTCAACAGGTTAATTGGCACATTGGGTGAAGCTTGTACCCAACTTCAAGATCTTCAGCTCAAGACTCAAGATGTTCTAGCTTCCATCTTGGACAATACTCAACAAGGACTTCATTCTGGCAGAGAAATTGTGACCCAAGTATCCAAGACTCGTTTGTCCTTAGCTCATCCTGTTGAAGACATGGACAGAATGAGGACTCTTATTGCACATATTGATTAGGAAATGGCAGCTCTTTGAACTAATTTCAATAACTTCAGACAACATGGCACAGTTCCTGGTTCATCCTCTGCCTCTCCTCATATGGCTCAAAGCATAGGTGTCTTCCAAGAGAATATGTATGAAAACCATCATAGAATGGAAGACCTTTTGCATACAAGACTTTCAACTATGCAAACTCAGATGAGAACCAATTTGTCTGCTTAGGAAGGAAGGATGAAGAACATTGAAAACATTTTACTTCCAATTCCTCCTCCTCCTCCACCTCCATCTAAATGATGCTTCTTGTTTTATTGTGATGATGTCAAAGGGGGAGAAAGGACCATTTGGAAATGGCTAAAGGACTATTTTGGTACTTTGATTGTCTATTTTGGCTGTTGTCTTTTTAACATGATAGTGAATGGATATATACATTTTGGCTGATGGACATTTTGGTTATTGGGTGCTTGTATGGTTGATCCTTTGATTGTGATACTGAATGATATCACATTATTGACTGATTGAAATGATGACTTTTTTTTTCTTTCATGGAATAACATGAATGGATGCTTTTAAAATCACATATGTGACAAAATCAAGGTTAATTGATAAATCATAGTTTCCATCATCAAAAAGGGGGAGATTGTTGGATCTTATTTTGATGATACATAATATGTGAAAAATCATGCCTATCATGTTTCATTTATATCTCACAATGTTTCTTCCATGTGCAGCTCAAATAAGAAGTCAAACAAGCCAGTGGTGTCGACACAGTCCAGCTGTGTGTCGACACTAGCTGACTATCCCAGAACCATATTTTCAGCAAGAATTCAGTGGTGTCGACACAGTCCAGCTGTGTGTCGACACTAGCATACTGTCCCAGAAGACCAGTTTGAGGCTGATGCTTGGTGTGTCGACACTACACACATCGACACACCTGTGTGTAGTGTCGACACACTTCGGAATTTTTGCAGAATCCAAATTGCTGAGACACGTGGATGCTTTTGCTAGAGCCTTTTTGAGCGGGAATTTCCATGCCCCCGGATCCCAAGATATTTTGTGGACTTATGGGACTATAAATGACCCTTATCCACTTGGCTTTTGAGAACAACATCGCAACACCCATCTGCTCTTCCAGTCTCCAGAGCATTCCAGGCTATTTCAGAAGAAGGCTTCAACCTGGCAACCTGCTTCCAGATCTGAAGGAATTGAAGCATTATACACCTGGATGATCCATCTAGAGAAGGAATTCAAGCCTTCAGAAGTCTTCTTCCTGGAGCCGAAGTAGAAGAGCTGGTTCCCATTCTTGAAGCATAAACAGGGACCTTCGAACAAGACATCTCCAACCTTAGTTCTTAATTGTTCTGTCTGGTTCCTCAACTCAAACTCACTCTATACTGTGTGTTTTGTGGAATTGGTGCAATCCTTGTGCCCAATTTTGTGTGTGTGGTCAGATATGAGATTTCTGAATCTCAGAGTGTGTGTGTTGTTGTGTGACTTTTCTGAACTGGCAAGATAAGCCACATTTGTGTGTGTGTGTGGATGGTGGATGTAGGATACACTGTTGTGTAATCCGAACCACCCTAAATCTCTTTGTCTTTGTGGTTTGATTGTGTCTTGCATTAGATGCTTGATAGGCTCGTTAGTATTTCACCATCTAACTTGTCTAAATTGTTCAGAATCGCCATTGATCTTTAGATTTTACTCTTAACTCAATCTCTCAAGATTCTAATCAAAGTGGTTCTTAAAATTTAGTGAAATCTATTCAACCCCCCCCCCCTTCTAGATTTCTTCATAGCAGTTTTTCCGCAACATTTCAAGCAGATTGTGTGTGTTGTGGACGGTGGACGTAGGATACACAAGTTGTGTAGTCCGACCACCTTAAATTTTTGTGTTCTTGTGATTTGTCTTCATTCAACATTAGATGATGATAGGCACGCTCATTAATCAATTCTGTTATCATTTAGTTATCTCTGAATTCTCACTTTACCCACTCAATCTATCTTAATTCTGATATGTGCCTACTCTAGAATTCTATAATATCTATAGATCTCGAATTTGATAAATGTTTGACTTAAACTATCTAAAATCAATTCAACCCCCCCTCCTAGATTTCTTCATAGCTATTTCCGCAATCTTTCACTTGGTATCAGAGAGGTTCTCATTTCGCCTACTAGGTGTTTGATTTAATAATCAAGAGTGATCTGCTATGAATATGAACAAGGGATTTATGGCTGAGGGACACTAAGTTACTAGGCCACCATTTTTCGATGGAACTGACTATTCGTATTGGAAAAACAGGATGCAGGTATTTCTGAGAGCTCAAGACTATGAGCTATGGAGGATTGTAGACAAAGTCACTACTAAGCTGTCGAAAAATGAAGACACATGGACTAGAGAGCAAATTTGCAAAGCTACACTCAACTAGAGCACAATGAACATTATGTAATGCGCTATCCATCCCAAGGAATACTCCAGAGTTTCTTCCTATAAGTCTACAAAAGAGATGTGGGAAAACTTTCAACTCATTTATGAAGGAACCTCTGAGGTAAGAGAGACTAAAGCAAGCATGTTAGTTTTTTAGTATGAAATGTTTAGGATGAAGAATGATGAAACCATATCTGAAATGTTTGCTAGATTCATGCTAATTGTAAATGGGCTTTAGGGTCTTGAAAAGGAATATTCTAACAGTGATCTTGTGAGGAAGGTACTAAGGTCACTTCCACCTACTTGGCACACAAAGGCTACTGTTATAGAGGATTCCAAAAATCTCTCTACCATGCAATTAGATGAGCTTATAGGATCTCTGATGGCTTATGAAATCAATTTAAAAAGAAATACATCTGAAATGACTCAAAAGAAACCACTAGCATTGAAAGCAACATCTAGTTCTAAAACTGTTATTGAAAGTGATGAATCTTCTGATGATGAGAATGACTGTGAAATGGCCTTACTGACAAGGCATTTCAAGAAATTTATGAGAAAGAAAAGAAAAGGTAAATTCTAACCTTTCACCAAGAAATATTTCTCCAAGAAATTAGAGTTTAATAAGAAAACTGAGCTAAATAAAAAGATTGACATTATTTGTTATGAATGCAAGAAACAAGGGCATATCAGAAGAGAATGCCTAGACTTGAAGAGAAAACTGAAGAACCAAATGTTCAAGAAGACAGAGTCATGCTAGCCACTTGGAGTGATGAAGATGAGAATATGCAAGAAGAGAATGAATCTAATGATGAGGAGGTTACTTTCCTCATGGCAAGAAGTGAAGAAAACACTGAGGTGAGATCTTCATTTGAGGACTTTTCTATTGATGAATGGGAAGAGGCTTATACTCCTTGTTTGAAAAATTTTGTAAGTACAAGTCTAAAAATAAATCTCTGAAAAGGAAAGTCAACAGTATTTTGCATGATTGTTCAAATTCTAAACAAATTAATCTTCTGAACAATGAAGTAATAAACTTGAAAAATGAAAATAAAATTCTACATGAACAACTTGATGATGCTAAGGAGAAATATCAAAATATTGAAAAAGAAAAACAAACTTTGACTGAAGTTGTAGGAAAACTTAAGAAAGAAAATGAACTGCTTCAAGAAAAATTGGAATGTACTTAAAAAAATTCCATGATAAGAAGGACACATTGCTGAAATTTGTTAAAGGCAAAATCTAGATGCCATCTTAGGGGCTCTATGAACAACACTAAGCATGGACTAGGATTTCAACCTGAAAATAAAAAGAAATTTGGACAAACATTGATAGCATCTTTTGTTAAAGAATCAACTCATCACCATGAATTTTGAATAAGAGCACAAGTGAAACAATCCATGAATTCTATGTATCAAAGACAAAATCAAATAAAATCCCAAAAGAAAAATCCAACATGAAAGAATTCATGACAGTGGTTGACAGAATCTGAAGCATGTCGATAGATCTATTTATCATCAGAAGATTGGTAAAAATCTCATACCTCATAAATTCATGTCATACAAAGCTTGTGGAAAATTTGGTCATCTTGATTCCAAATGTAGGCACAACATGAATATGTGTAGAATCAAGCAAGTTGGATTCCAAAGCATATTGTTTGTGAATTGAAAATTTTGATGGGACCCAAAGTAATTTAGGTACCAAAATATTCTCTCTAAATTTCATTGCAGGAATGCCTTATAGCCCACAAAAAGGATAAATGGTATCTCAACAGTGGTTGTTCAAGGCATATGATAGGTGACAAAAGAAAATTCTATTCATTGGTTGAAAAGAATGGAGGCCAGGTAATTTTTGGAGGTAAAAACATAGGTCAAATCATTAACATAGGAAAAGTAGGTAAGAACCTCTCAAACTCTATTGAAAATATGTTACTTGTCAAAGGACTTGATCATAATTTGCTTAGCATCAGTCAATTGTGTGATAAGGGTCTTAAAGTAATTTTTTATTCAGATGCATGTGAAATCATTGAAAAATAAATTGAAAAAATCAAATTTGTTGGTGAAAGGATAAACAATGTCTATCTAGTTGACTTGAATGAGTAGAAGAATAAAAATTTGTGTTTGGTTGCAAATCAACATGATCTTTTTCAACTGTGGCATCGTAGGCTAGGTTATGCTAGTGAAAATGTTGTGAAAATTTTGATAAGGCTCAATCTTGTAAATGGACTTCCTAAAATAAAGAAAAAGAAAAATGCTAGTATCTGTTTTGCATGTGCTCAAGGAAAGCAAACTAGAAAGTCATTTAAAAATCTTGCACCCTTACAATGACTTTTGAGTTACTGCATATAGATCTTTTTGGACCCACTAGGACAGTCAGTCTTAGTGGCCATGGCTTTGGCTTTATCATTGTTGATGACTTCTCTATATTTTCTTCAGTGTTCTTCCTGTCTCACAAGAGTGACACATTTAAGAATTTTAGAATTTTTCAATAAAATTGAGCAAGGAAACACAAACAAAATTTGCTCTATACTCATTGACCATGGAGGAGAATTTGACAACAATTTGTTTTTTGAATTCTGCAAGAGCAAGGGAATTGAGCACAAGTTTTCCTCACCAAGAAGTCTAGAACAGAATGGAGTAATTGAACGGAAGAATGGGACACTGGTTGAAATGGCCCGCACCTTGCTAGTTGAAAGTAAACTTCCAAGAAGCTTTTGGGCAGAGGCTGTAAACACTTCATGTTATATCCTCAACAGAGTTATGGTAAGATCAGTCCTAAAGAAAATTTCTCATGAGATTCTCAAAGGAAAGAAACCTCACATTGTCTACTTTAATGTTTTTGGATGCAAAGTCGTCATTCATAATAATGATAAACAAGATATGGACAAATTTGAAAAGAAAAGTGATGTAGGTATCTTTCTAAGTTATTCTGAACATTCAAGGTCATATAGGGAACTTAACGGCAACGAGTGACACCGCCTCTCTCTAGAATCCTAGAGAGAGAAGCTTTGGGTTTTTCTGGGGTTTCTCTATCTATCTTCGCCACTTGCCGCCGGCCCTGGGGGGCTGGCGGGGGCGCTGGTGATCTTACTTCATGGCTTTTCCTGCAGATGATGGTTCTCACGGTGCTGCTTCTGGTGCGGCCTCCCTAGGGAGGAAGTCCTTGCATAAATAATATCTGCTACCAAATCGCCTCCAACCATCAAAATTGGTGTTAAATTTCCAATCTTTACTGATTCTGGTGAACCGGTTGTTTTCTTCTCCCGTGAAGAGGTGGGTAAGTCTCTGCAAACCTTTAAACTGGCCTTGATAGTTCGGTGTGCATATGGGCGATGTTCCATCCCAAAATTCAAGTCTTGTCTTTCTCAAAGGCTATTACTGAAGGGAGACTTTATCATAAGTGTTCTTAATCATCGTCACATGTTGCTGCGTTTTGATGAGGAGGATGATTATCTGAAGGTTATCATGTGTAGAAATCTTTATCTCAAAGGTCTTCTATATAGGTTTATTAAATGGGATCCTCAGTTTGATTTTGATGCTGACCCTACGGTTATCCCCATATGGATCGGATTCCCTATGCTCCATGTGAATTATTACTATGAGGACTATCTGAAATCCATAGCAGTAACATCGGTCATGTTCTCAGGATATATGAACCTACCATGGCCCTCACGCAAACTAATGAAGCTTTTGTTTGTATTGAGTTGGATATAATTAAACCCAGACTAGAAAGAATTGGATAGGTTGCAGTGCTGATGGTTTTTGGCAGAAAATTAACTACTATAGATTCCGGAGGTTTGTTATTTTTGTCATAAATTGGGCCATGTTGTTATAAACTGTCACAGGAAGCAAAAGCAACAGGCTTTGCCAGTGCACGCTCAAAATGATCTTGGCCGCATCATCAGGAGCAGAAGCAAGATATTTTACTGGCGAAGAAAACATGGCGTCAAAAAGTGGCGCAGAAGGTTCCCTTCCTTCTGACATCAGGAAATAGGTTCTCTGTTCTGGAGGAGGAACATGATAATAATGAAGATCAACAACTGTCTACCTCAGGGGATTCAGATTCTGCTCCTGTTCCTGTGCAAGAGCCTGCTTCGAAGCCTCAAGCCAGGACAGCCAACTTTTGCATTTGTATATGTTGCATGGCCTGCATGGTGATACCAATATGCGTGGGAAACAACTTCTTGATTCTGGATGTAACGCTGGGATGGTTGCTATTGAGGTAAATAATAGGGAGGCTGCTCTTTTTCAAGTAACATGGAGGTCCCTTTGTCTCCTCCGGCGACGGTGCAAGAGGCAGTGGAGGGTGCTAGGGGAATCATCGGTGTAGAATCTTGTAGGTCATTTCCTAAACCATCGAACGCTGTTTTAGAAAAAGTATCTATCATGGCCGCTAATGACAATATGTATATGCCCAACGCTACTGCTTTGGAAGTTTCATCCTATAAAGAAGGCAGGTGCTAGAACCAGATCTCAGGCCAAGCGCGGGTAATTCCTCAGGATACTCTTCCTCATGAATAGTCCCATTATGTTCTGGAATATCAGAGGCACTTCTAATATTGCCTCCAGGAGATCGCTTAGGAGATTGGTTAAGAAGAATAAAATTGATTTACTTTCTATTGCTGAGCCGAAGGTTCCCCTTGCACGGGCGTCTAGCTTTGCAAATTTCTAAACATGCAGGAGTATATTGGTAACACCAGTGAGGATTCTAAAATATGGGTCTTATGGAGCAACATGTCCATGCAAACTTTAGCTACTTCTGACCAGAAGATCACCTTAGCGGCTTTGAATGATGACATGATCTATATGGTTGTTACTGTTGTGTATGCAAGCTGCAGTGCTAGCATCAGACGGACTCTTTTTGATGAACTTATTGGCCTATCTGATTCTATTAACGTTCCTTGGATTATTGGGGGAGATTTTAACTGTGTCACTCAACCTTCTGAGAAAATTGGTGGGCGCTTAACCAACATGCCAGCTATGGTTGATTTTAATGCTTTTATCATGCATCCTCCTAACTGATGCGGGGTACATTGGTTCTCATGTTACCTGGTCTAATAACCGCACTGGGTAGGCAGCGATTAAGGTGAGACTGGATCGTTTTCTGATGAACAGTCCTTTTCTTAATAATTTCCCAGGTTTTTGTGTCAGGCATCTCACCAGGGGACCTTCGGACCATGCTCCTTTGCTGGCTTCTTTTGAGAATGACACCCATACCCCTGCAAGATTCACGTTCAGGCAAAGTGGACTATTCACAACTCTTTCCTGGATACTGTCAAAATAGTGTGGAATGCTGTTAAGGAATGGCACCCCAATCCTTCACCATGTTGTTTCAGAAACGGAAGGCAATTGAGAAGGCTTTGTTCCAATGGAATAAAAGTGTGTTTGGTAATGTAGAAGGGAATGTGCTACGTCTGGAGAATGAGGTTAGAGTCAAGCAAGATTCTTTTGATACTTTCCCTACTCTTGCTAATCGTGCTGCTCTGGGGGAGGCATCTGCTAGCCTCAAAAGAGCTCTACATTGTATGGATATTTTTTGGGCCCAAAAAGCCCGCATGGACTGGATGGAAAAAGGTGATAGAAATTCTAACTTTTATCATGTTGTCGTTCAAGGCAATAGAAGACGCAATAAAATTTTGAGACTCCAAATTGATGGGATTGGATGGGATCAGAAGGTGATTCGAGATGAGGCTGCCCAGTTTTTGGGAACCTCATGCAGTCTACTGTTCATTCAATTGATGAGTCCCTTCTTGAGGTCATCCCCCCCCCCCCTTATTTCGGAAGACCAGAATATCACGTTGTGTGCTTCTCCTACTATGGAGGAAGTCAAAAAAGTGGTTTGGAGTCTAAACTGTAATAGCTCCCCTGGGCCGGATGACTTTACTGGCATCTTCTTCAACTCTTGCTGGGATATTGTGCAGGCCGATGTCTTTGCTGCAGTTAGTGGTTTTTTCCAGGGTCACTCTTTTCCAAGAGGGGTAACATCTACCGTTATTGCTCTTGTTCCTAAGAAGTCTCATCCAATGTCTTTCAATGATTTCCGCTCAATAAGTTTATGCAATTTCTATTATAAAAATGTTTCCAAAAATCTTTGTGATAGGTTGATCCATCTTCTTGGTATCATCTCTGAGGATCAAGGTGCTTTTGTGAAGGGGAGATTTATTCCGGACAATGTATCACTATCTAGACAAATTGTGAGGGATATAGGCAGGAAGGTCAGAGGGGGGAATGCTATTTTCAAATTGGATATCAGGAAGGCTTATATAGTGTTGAATGGGATTTTTTATTTGTGTCCTTAAGAAGTTTGGTTTCGCCTCCAGTTGTTGTTTTGTATATTGTATTATGCTCTCCAATTGTTGGGTTTCGATTTTGGTATGGCATGTATGCTGGTTATTTAAGTCCACTAGAGGTCTCAGGCAAGGGGACCCCATAGCTCTTGCGCTCTTCATCATCATGGAAGAAGCTCTTAGTAGAGGGCTGAAGAATATGGTGTCCACTTGCCACGCCCCGACGTGAATATCGGAACGCGAGGCAGTTGCAAGTAAACGGGTACAGAGCGAGTACTAGACATTAAACCATTGGACAAGGATAAATATTAAAGTAAATGCATCTCATTAATAACTTTTCAAATGTCTAGTTACAAACACTAATATCAGAGTCATTCTATAGGCCCAATTACATCGAATAAAAGCAAAAGACTAGCTCAGACACTATTCATAGTACTATGACGCTAGGGTACTCTTGGTAGTTCCTGTCCTCTTGAGTGTAAGCATCATCCTCGGTCTCACCTAAGAACACATAACTAATAATGCAGGGTGAGCAATAACGCCCAGTAGAATTTAATCTCAGGATCAAGCATGTTTTAAATTATTAATGTATTGAAAAGGCAGAGTAATTAATGATAGAACGAGAGAGTCAAGTAATGTAAGAGATAGCACGATAGCATGCGAGTGAAATAGCACAAGTTTCCAAATATAGCACAAGCATCGAGTATAGCACAAATAGCAAGATGGCCATAGCACAAATAGCACAAAGTATATCAATAGCACAACGAGTATAGTATAGCACTTTTGATTGTCATTTAGATAGTCTAGATAGATAGCACTCGAGTGTAATGCCAAACACTCTAGTCATTTAACTCCCGCAGGCAAATAGCACTTTTGGGCGCACATCCCAGGACCAGACCATGCCCTTTATATATTGCCAGGCATTGGTTATATTGTTTATCTTTAGACAATCAATCAATGGCCAATAAAGAGTACCAAGAAATAGATGAGAGTACGAGATGAATAGACGAGATAGTAGAGAGCGTGTGAATAGATGAGTGAGTAGAGTAATAGATGAGAAACTAAGGGTCAATGCACATGAAACGTCGAGTAACGGAAATAGTAACAGTTGCACATAGGCGCGATTGGTGTTGGCAGTAAGGTGGAATTCACTACCTTCCACTGGCCCTGTTATGCACAAGTGTAGATGTCTGATGTGATTCAAGATAAGAGCGAGAGCAATCTAAAGCCGTTTGGATCTTACTGATCCCTAAAGGGTATCATAGGTGTTAGGGTACAACCAGCTCGTCAACCATGTGGGAATCCATGGACAGAGGATGCTTACGGAGGCCTTGAACAAGGATTCACTAGTCCAGCAGAAGGAATATCTGACGAAGAGTTCGTCCAAGTCAAGAGAAAGTGTGTATATAGAAACAAGTGCCTGACGTTCTAAAGGAATTCTAGAACAGTGGAGCGTTGGTAACGGTATTCCCAAAGCATCGCGAGAAACGAAGACAAGTCCATTTAAAATAGGGCAATCTAATTATATAATTGAAATAATTACCAGATGTATTATGAGAGATTTTCATGCCAAGTTACCCATTTTGGATGGTTCAAGTGTGTGCATGTGTAAAAGAAATCATAGATAGAAAGAGGTCATGTGCATGTATTTTAAATCATCAATATACATTCATTTTATAACAGGTGTATTTACTGTGTGTATGACTATTAACAAGGGATATAAACACTGTAGAAAGTTAGACCATAACAAAGATGGGTTTTCATGCAAAAACCCCAGATCGTGACGTACCCCTGTAAGGGTCGCGACAGGGTCTGATCAGAACGCGACAGGGTCATGCAAGGAACGCGATGGGTCGGTCAAAGCAGGCTGCCAGACGCGACGGTAACACTTGTCACGTTCAAAATGCAATAGGTGACTCTGTCACAATCAGCCCTGAGAATGTGACCTATCGGGCCGTCGCATTCTCAGGTCCTGCACCTTAGTCCGAGCGGGAAAAGGACATGCCTTGGATTGCGGTCCGAACCTTCCTTATTCTGACACAGGGTTGTTCAACAATTCATAACTAATTGCACAGGTGATGAAAATTCATGAAACTAGTTCTAAACGGATCTAGACATGCAAGAGTACTTCCGATAAATAGGAATTTGAAAGTGGACATGATCTGGCATGCTTCAACCAAGTTTATTCACGAGGAACATGGTACATGTACAATAGAGAAAAATAATTAATTCGTGAAGTAGGATAGATGAAAATTAGGGCTTTCAGGGGCAAATGACGCCTAACATCCATCAGTATCTCCAGTTAAACTTTCATGGCATGGTGTCGAGTATACATGGAGATATGAGTTAAACATGATGGTTCGGGGTCAGGGTGAATGGAGAACTTCAAAATTATAGATCAAAAGATTGGCTCGATGAAAAATAGTGAAACATGAGGGCTTTTGTTCCTGGTGGTTGGAACAATCTACAGACGAAATTAATTAGGTTTGGCTCATGAGAATGCCTACCTTTGACTCGTTTGATCTCCTAGGGTTTTAGAACTTGAAGAACGAGGGTTGAAGCTTGAGCATCCTCTTCACCACGAGTTTCTCCTCTTCTTGGCCTTCTCTCTCGACTAGCAAGCCCTAGCAACGAGTTAGGGCCGGCCATGGAGAGATTGGGGAGTATTTAAGCTCCCTTGGTTTCTCTTTCCTAACATGACTTAATTACCCTTTAATTATGAGATTTCCTAATTCCTCTCACCCTTCCAAGCTTGCCAACTCCAATTGGGTTAGGTTGGGATGCAATTTGTGCCCAACCAATTTGGGTAGTGTTAAGAATCAAATCCCACCCAAACTATCTATTTTAATGATTTATTAGCCTTTTCTATTTAGGTAATATTTTAAGATACGATTTAGGGTATTTTCCATTTATTCCTCTTTTAAAAATCCATATTTTGGCCCAATAACTTTTATGTGATCCATATAGCCCATGACTTCTTTTCATTTAGTGGGTTTGAATTAATTCTCTTTTGTTTGATTTTCCAATTGAGTAATTTTTTAATATTATTAAATTTTTATTTTTTGAAAAATTCAGGTTGCTACATCCTCCCCCTCTTAAAAGAATTTGGTCCCCAAATTCATATGATCACAATGGATAGAATGTCTTACCGAAAAGATCGAGGTAGTTTCGTCTGATGATTCCTTTAGTTCCCATGTGGCTTCTTCCACTCCATGATTATTCCACAGAACTTTAACCACATGGATGGGACGGTTCCTAAGTTGTTGCACCTTTCGTTCAAGTATCTTGATTGGCTTCTCTTCATAGGTCATGTCCTTGTTTAGCACCAACTTCTCATGGCGAATGATATGCGTAGGATCATATACATTTTTCTTAAGCATGAAGACATGGAACACTTTCAAGTACTTCAAAGGACCGATGAATCTAGGACTGAGTTTCCCTTTAACACCAAATCTTTGGATGCCACGAGTAGGTGACACCTTTAGAAGTACATGATCGCCAACTTGAAATTCTAAATCTCGCATTCTCTTGTCTACATGCTCTTCTGTCTAGACTGAGCAATCTTGAGTCGATCTCTAATTACTTGAATGTCCCTTGTTGTATTTTGCACCATGTCTGGGCCTAGCCATTACTGTTCTCCAACCTCATTCCAGCATACAGGAGATCTACAATTTCTACCATGTAGTGCTTCGAACGGTGCCATCTTAATACTCGCCTGGTAACTGTTGTTATAGGCAAACTCTATTAGAGATAGGGTTCATTCCAATAACCTTGGAAGTCTATAGTGCATGCTCTCAACAAGTCTTCAACAATTGGTTGGTTCTCTCGGTCTGCCCATCAGTTTGTGGGTGGAATGCGGTACTAAAGTTGAGCTTAGTACCAAGTGCACTTTGCAGTCCTTCTAGAAGTGAGACGTAAATCTCAGATCCGATCCGAAACAATAGATGATGGAACTCCGTGCAATCTCACTATCTCCTTGACATATAAGGCAGCTAGTACCTCTACCGACCACTTACTCTTTATAGGGAGGAAGTGAGCGGATTTGGTCAATCGGTCGACAATGACCCATATGGCGTCGAGTCCACCACGAATTCTGCGTAAACCCATGATGAAGTCCATGTCAATGCTTTCCCATTTCAACTCCGAGATGTCTAGTGGTCTAAGTACGCCAGCAGGGCGCATGTGTTCCGCCTTTACCTGTTGACAAGTAAGGCAATGAGTGGCATGTTCAGCTACCTCTCTCTTCATGTTCGGCCACCAAAACGTTCTTTTCATGCCTTGGTACATTTTGGTACCCCCAGGATGAATAGTATACTTCATCTTGTGAGCTTCATCCATTAGCTTCCTCTTCAGTTCTTCATTATCTAGTACGTATGTCCTCCTTGAAAAACAAGCCTTCCATCCTCAGTCATAGCAAAGTCCGGCCTTTCGGCTAGGGTTTCCTTGATGTGAACCAAGAATGGATCGCTGTCTTGTTGAGCTTTGATCTCTCCCAGCATGTTAGATTGAATCTTGATATGGCAACCAAGACTCGATCATCCCTATGTTCAATATTCAAGTCTAGCCTTGCGAATTGTTCTAGTAGTTGCATCTCGCCAAGAACTACACTCGATACAGATGCCATCGGCTTTCTATTAAGAGCATCGGCCACGAGTTTCCCTTGCCTGGATGGTATTGGATGTTGAAGTCGAAATCCTTTAGGTGTTCTAGCCATCTTCTCTGTCTCATGTTGAGTTCCTTCTGAAGAATAAATACTTCAAGCTCTTGTGGTCTAAGTAGATAGTGAATTATTCTCCATACAAATAATGTCTCCAGATTTTTAAGGCGAAGACCACGGCAGCCAACTCTAAATCATGCACAGGGTAGTTGACCTCATGCGTCTTCAGTTGTCTTGAAGAATAGGCAATGACCTTCTCCTTTTGCATCAATACACAACCTAGCCCAATTCCTGAGGCATCGGTATAGACAGAGAAACCTTCTCCCTCTATTGGAAGAGCGAGGATAGGTGTTGAGGTAAGACAGTCTTTTAGAGTCTGAAAACTATCTTACACTCTTTACTCCAGGAGTAGGGATTCTCTTTCATGTCAGACGCGTGAGAGGAACTGCAATCTTTGAGAAGTCCTTTATAAACCGCCTGTAGTAGCCAGCCGGTCCTAAGAAGCTTCTGATTTCTGTGACGTTGGTTGGTCTCTCCCAATTGAGTACAACTTTGACTTTGGAGGGATCAACGGAGATGTCGTCCTTTGAGATGACATGGCCCAAGAAGGACACTTCTTCGAGCCAAAATTCGCACTTGCTCAGCTTTGCGTACAGTTTGTTGTCTGGCAAGACTTGCAGTGCTACCTTCAGATGTTCTTCATGTTCTTCTTTGGTCTTTGAATATATAAGGATATCGTCGATGAAGACGACTACAACCTATCAAGGTATGGCCATATATGTTGTTCATGAGTTGCATAAAGGCTGCAGGAGCATTGGTTAGACCAAAAGGTATAACGAAAAATTCATAGTGTCCATACCTGATCCTGAAAGCCATTTTGAAGATATCGTCATCCTTGATCCTCATTTGGTGATAGCCAAATCGAAGGTCGATCTTGGAGAAATATTGAGCTCCAGATATTTGGTTGGAAAGTTCATCGACCCGAGGCAATGGATACTTATTCTTGATGGTTAGCTGATTGAGTTGACGATAGTCGATGCATAGCCTCATCGATCCATCTTTCTTCTTAACGAATAGCACAGGTGCTTCCCATGGGGAAGTACTTGGCTTGATGAACCCCTTTTCTAATAGCTCCATCAGTTGCGCCTTCAATTCCTTTAGCTCGGCAGGTGACATCTGGTACGGTTGACGCGATACCGGGGCAGCTCCAGGGATCAACTCTATAGCAAAGTTGACATCACGTTCTGGGGGAATCCCTGGTAGGTCTTCAGGAAACACATCGGGGTAGTCCTAGACTATGTGTATGTCTTTATTTTAGAACCCTTCTTTTCAACTACTACGGCCGCAAGGAAAGCAATGCAACCTTTCCTTATCATGTTGTGGGCTTTTATGGCAGAGACTAGAGACATCTGTCTCTTATGTCTAATCCCAATGAATGACAGCTTAGGAAATCACTAAAGGTAACTTTCCCTTTCTTACAATCGACACTTGCCCCATACGTGGACAACCAGTCGGCTCCCAAAAACATCATAGCTTTCCATGGGCATACAAACCAGGTCGGCTTTTAGGTTATGGTCTCCCATCATTACATCGGCAGATGGAAAGTATTTGTTCAAGTTCTCCCTTTCTCCTAGTGGTGTTGTGACAGAGAACTCACATCCCATGGATATAGGTTTGCATTAAGAGTATCAGCAAAGTTTTGAGATATGAATGAAGAGTTGCTCCAGTATCAAATAAAACAAATGCCAATAAGGAGCAAATTTGTAGGGTACCTTCTACCATGCCACCTTCCTCAGTGGGCTCTTCATCATGCAGGGCTTGTAGTCTGCCCTATTTCTGAGGCACATTAGGGCGTCTTTCATTTTCCTTCAGTAGCGGGCACTCGGGGATGTGATGCTCGCGGCTTCCACAGCGCAGACATGCGCCGACTTTCCTCTAGCATTCATCTACTGTGTGACCTGGCTTGTCACAGTGCTTGCAGTTGCTCTTCGCTGGAGTGTTGGGGACAATAGCTTTGGGTTTCCTTTCTTGGCTGGGTCCCTCCGTGATGTTGAAGGGACGCTTCTTGCTATTGGTCGGCTTAGCAGGTGATGGACCAGATGTCATTTCCTTCTTCACGAACTTCCCTTTGATACGATCAGTGAAGTCTGTAGCATCTTCTAGTAGTTGAGCTTTCTTTACCATCTCGACATAGGTATGGATGTCGAGAGGGGCCAGTAGAGTGATGTATTGTGGCCTAAGGCCGTTGAGAAAGCGCTTAGCCTTCATCCTTTCAGTGTTCACCAGATGTTCAGCATAACGTGCCAGTCTTGAAAACTGGGCTTCATACTCGGCCACAGTCAAGCTCCTCTGTTTAAGAGCAGTAAATTCCACAACCTTCTTCTCTTGGACACGCTCCGAGAAATACTTGGAGTTAAAGGCTTTCTTGAATTTGGCCCAAGTGAATTGACCATTAGCTCTGGTCGCTTCTACTGACTCCCACTAAGCGCGGGCACCCTTCTCTAATTAGAACGTAGCCAATAGCAGCTTATCTCCTACTGCACATTGCATGACACGAAAAATTCTTTCCGTCTCCTTCAGCCAGTGCTCGGCCTCATCCCGTCCGGATCCGTGGAACCACTAAACCTAGGCGGGTTCAAGCTCCTAAAGTTACGATGCAGCTCGCTTGCACCGCCGTGGTTCCTCCACCTTGTGCCGCTTGCAGAAGCGCACGAGTAAGTTCTTGGATGGTTTGTTGCATACCCCTCATCGAGCACGTTCAGCAGTCATCTTAGTTGCTTAAGTTCCTACAAAATAACTTGTTGTTAGGATATTAATGTGGATTTAATTTGTGCATGTGTGAGTTTATTTTAGCTAGTTACCCATGGTTTTAACCACATCTAACATAGGTAGGACAACTGACTCAGTCGAGGCTGGTCAACCTAGATCATCCTATACTTAAGAACAACCTAGGCTCTGATACCACAAAACCTGTCACGCCCCGACACAGAATATCGAAACGCGAGGCAGTTGCAAGTAAACGGGTACAGAGCGAGTACTAGACATCAAACCATTGGACAAGGATAAATATTAAAGCAAATGCATCTCATTAATAGCTTTTCAAATGTCTAGTTACAACCACTAATATCAGAGCCATTCTATAGTTACATCGAATAAAAGCAAAAGACTAGCTCAGACTCTATTCATAGTACTACGACGCTAGGGTACTCTTGACTTCACTCTTGGTCGTTACCGTCCTCTTGAGTGTAAGCATCGTCCTCGGTCTCACCTGAGAACACATAACCAATAACGCAGGGTGAGCGATAACGCCTAGTAGGACTTAAATCTCAGGATCAAGAATGCTTTAAATGATTAATGTATTGAAAAGGCAGAGTAACTAATGATAGAGCGAGAGAGTCAAGTAATGTAAGAGATAGCACGATAGCATGCGAGTGAAATAGCACAAGTTTCCAAATATAGCACAAGCGTCGAGTATATCACAAATAGAAAGATGGCCATAGCACAAATAGCACAAGTATATCAATAGCACAACGAGTATAGTATAGCACTTTTATTGTCATTTAGATGTCAAGATAGATAGCACTCGAGTGTAATGCCAAACACTCTAGTCATTTAACTCTCGCGGGCAAATATCACTTTTGGGCGCAGATCCCAGGACCAGACCGGGCCCTTTATATATTGCCAGGCATTGGTTATATTGTTTATCGTTAGAGAATCAGTCAATGGCCAATAGAGAGTACCAAGAAATAGATGAGAGTACGAGATGCATAGATGAGATAGTAGAGCGTGTGAATAGATGAGCGAGTAGAGTAATAGATGAGAAACTAAGGGTCAATGCACATGAAACGTCGAGTAACGGCAATAGTAACAGTTGCACAACATGCGCAATTGGTGTTGGCAGTAAGGTGGAATTCACTACCTTCCACTGGCCCAGTTATGAATAGGTCCAGATGTCCGGCGTGATTCAAGATAAGAGCGAAAGCAATCTAAATCCGTTTGGATCTTACTTATCCCTAAAGGGTATCATAGGTGCTAGGGTACAACTAGCTCGTCGACCATGTGGGAATCCATGAACAGAGGAGACTTACGGAGGCCTTGAACAAGGATTCACTAGTCCGGCAGAAGGAATATCCGACAGAGAGTTCGTCCAAGTCAAGAGAAAGTGTGTATATAGAAACAAGTGCCCAGCATTATAGAGGAATTCTAGAATAGTGGAGCGTCGGTAACGGTATTCCCAAAGCATCGCGAGAAACGAAGACACGTCCATTTAAAATAGGGCAATCTAATTATATAATTGAAATAATTTACCAGATGTATTATGAGAGATTTTCATGCCAAGTTATGCCATTTGGATGGTTCAAGTGTGGCATGTGTAAAAGAAATCATAGATAGAAAGAGGTCATGTGCATATATTTTAAATCATTCAATATACATTCATTTTATAACAGATGTATTTACTGCGTGTATGACTATTAACAAGGGATATAAACACTGTAGAAGTTAAAGCATAACAAAGCATGGGTTTTCATGCAAAAACCCCAGATCGCGACATAACCTGTAAGGGTCGCGATAGGGTCTGATCAGAACGCGACAGGGTCATGCAAGGAACGCGACGGGTCGGTCAGAGCAGACTGCTAGAACGCGACGGTAACACATGTCACGTTCAGAACGCGACGGGTGACTCTGTCGCGATCAACCCTGAGAACGCAACCTATCGGGCCGTCGCGTTCTCAGGTCCTGCGCTGAGTCTAAGCGAGAAAAGGATAGGCCTTGGATTGTGGTTCGAACCTTCCTGTTCTGACACAGGGTTGTTCAAAAATTCATAACTAATTGCACAGGTGATGAAAATTCATGAAACTAGTTCTAAACGCATCTAGTCATGCAAGAGTACTTCTGGTAAATAGGAATTTGAAAGTGGAAATGATCTCGGCATGCTTCAACCAAGTTTATTCACGAGGAACAAGGTACAGTGTACAGTAGAGATAAAAGAATTAATTCACGAAGTAGGATGGATGAAAATTAGGGCTTTTAGGGGCAAACGATGCCTAACATCCATCAGTATCTCCAGTTAAAATTGCATGGCATGGTGCGAGTATACATGGATATATAAGTTAAACATGATGGTTCGGGGTCAGGGTGAATGCAGAACTTCAAAAATATAGATCAAAAGATTGGCTCGATGAAAAATAGTGAAATATGAGGGCTTTTGTTCCTAGTGGTTGGAACAATCTACAGACGAAATTTATTGGTTTTGCTCGTGAGAATGCCTACCTTTGACTCGTTTGATCTCCTATGGTTTTAGAACTTGAAGAACGAGGGTTGAAGCTTGAGCAATCCTCTTCTCCACGAGTCTCTCCTCTTCTTGGCCTTCTCTCCTCGACCAGTAAGCCCCAGCAACGAGTTAGGGCCAGCCATGGAGAGATTGGGGAGTCTTTAAGCTCCCTTGGTTTCCTTCCTAACATGACTCTAATTACCCTTAATACGAGATTTCGTAATTCCTCTCACCCTTCCAAGCTTGCCAACTCCTAATTGGGTTAGGTTGGGATGCAATTTCGTGCCCAACCAATTTGGGTAGTGTTAGGAATCAAATTCCCACCCAAACTATCTATTTTAATAATTATTAGCCCTTTTCTATTTAGGTAATATTTTAAGATACGAATTTAGAGTATTTTCATTTATTCCTCTTTTAAAAATCCCTATTTTGGCCCAATAACTTTTATGTGATCCATAAAGCCCATGACTTCTTTCATTTAGTGGGTTTGAATTAATTTCTTTTCTTGATTTTCCAATTGACTATTTTTTTTAATATTATTAAATTTTTATTTTAGAAAAATTCAGGTTGCTACACCATGGTTTTCTTCTCCCTTATGCTGGTCCAGAGGTTGCCCACCCCCTTCCATTTGCTTTATGCTGATGATACACTCATCTTTCTCAATGGAGGCATCCACAATGTTAAGCGCCTCATGCAGTCCTCAATAGGTATGCTCAGTCATCAGGCCAAGTCATTAATTCAACTAAAAGTTCCTACATGGTTTCTGAGAAAGCCTCTCTATTTCTATTCATAGAATCAAGGAGATTACTGGGTACATGAGACAGATTGGTCTGTTGCGTTATTTGGGTGTCCCTCTAAGACCAGGAAGAGTTCTTACTTCTGACTACAAATCTTTAATTGATAATGTTAACGCCAAGTTGGGCAGTTGGAAATCCAAGTTTATTTCTCAAGCTGGTAGAGTTACCTTGATCAACTCGGTGCTGTCTTCCCTCCCAGTCTACCTGGCCGCTGCCTCTTGCCTCCCAAAATCTGTTACCATTTATCTTGAGATGGTTTCTACAGCTTTTTTCTAGAATGGCACAGATGGTTCTCGGCGCCGCCATTGGGTTGCATGGCATACTATCCAATGTCCAAAAGTTGAGGGTGGTTTAGGGTTCGTAATTTGCACAATGTTCAAATGTCCCTAGTTGTGAAGAAAATCTGGAATATCCGTCATGGTAGCTCCTTATGGGCCAAGTATGCTAGAAGGCGGTTTCATGCTAATAATTATACTCACATCCCTGGAATTCCTAAACGTGTCTGCATGGATGCCAACTCCATTATTCTTCGCAATACGAGGTGGATTCATGGAAAGGGTGATAGGATTAACATTTTAAATGATATCTGGCTGGGGAATCAGCCGTTGTCTTCTTGCTTCAGGGTCCCTATGAGAGTGAGGGTACACGTTGCAAGAGGTGGTTCATAATGCCTCTCATCCCATGACGGCAGTTTTACCTACTGCGATCTTGAATGCTTGCAGCTGCATGATGAAGAGGATAAGTGCATTTGGGCTGCAACTCCCAGTGGCGTCTTCTCTACTAGCTCAGCATATAATTTGATCAGAGATGAAGCAGTTCGCCGTCCTGCTATAATGAAAATCTGGCGTAATCTTTTCCATCCTAGGGCCTCCTTGTTTTGTTCGAAGTTACTTAATAGAGTTGTGCCTGTTGATAGTAGAATTTTGGAATGTGGTATCCCCATGGTTTCTATGTGTCATTGTTGTATCTCGCCCCAGCAGGAGGACCTCAATCATGTCTTATCCATAGTGAGGTAGCTGTGTTGCTGTGGAGATGGTTCCTTCCTCTGATTAGTAACAAAATTCACCTGCATAACCATATTACTGCCAGGATTTGGAACTTTATTTAGTCTTCTAATGTCCGCTCGCCTCTTGGTTTCATATTTTTATTGCCTACTGCTTATGTTATGGAGATATGGAAGTGCAGATGTTCAGCTAGATATGATAATAAGAAAATTCAGGCAGGTGATATCATCAGAAGTATGAAGCTTAACATCCACTTTTCTCTTCAAAAATGTACGTCAAGATTTCCCCCACGTTGGCTGAACACATATTCTTCACAATTATGGGTTTGCTCCCCTTTTTCTTCCAAGCAGCTGAAGATGGTTCGCTGGATCCCTCCTATTGTTCATTTTTGCTTAAATGTTGATGGTGTCTAAAGGTAATCCAGGTGTCTGTGGTGGAGGAGGATGCATCTGCGACACTTAGGCAATATCTGGTGGCTTTTGCTAATTTCTATGGGCTTGGAAATAGTCTCATTGCTGAAACCCGTGTGCTTTGTGGTGGTCTTTGCCTGGCAACTTTTTAGGTTGTCATCTTACTTCTATATACTCTGACTCTTTGTCTCTAGTCAACTCTCTCCGGCAGAGCAGGTGTATTTCTTGGCACACTTACAGGTGGTGGCGTGAAGGAGGGACATAATGCATGAAGATGTCAGCACTATTTCTCATGTTTTCCGAGAGACTAACCAGGTGGCGGATCGGCTTGCTAACCATGCAATTTCTTCCATGCGTAATGAAGTTTTTGGGGTGTCCATAGTCTTCCACACATTTTTAAGGGGCCTATGGTTATTGACAAAATGGTCTCATGAATGTTCGGCTGGTCTGATGGGGTATGCTCCTTACTCTTGTATCATTCTTATTATCAAATAATTTTGGCCCAGGCGATCTCGCTGGTGGAGTGGGTCCATTCTCCCCCTCTGGGGGAGGGTGCACTCTCCTACTTCTGAGACTCTGTGGCCCATCTTTTCGCTAAAAAAAAAGGTCATATAGAGTTTTTAATAATGAATCAAGAACTGTGGAAGAAACTCACATGTTATTCTTGATGAATATCATGAGAATGTTGATGACTTTAACTCTTGCAGAAACCAAGAAGATGATGAATACATCATTGTAAAGAATCAGATCAACTTTTGGAAACAAAAGAATTACCTAAAATGAAGAAGTGTCGACAACATCACAAGTGTTGCCCAGCTAGCTAGCCCAGAGGGGGGGTGAATGGGTTATTAAAACTTCAATCTCTGATTAAAACCTGTTTACTGAAAGGATTGCACAACTTAATAACAAGGTTAGAGTTAGAGCAAACAAGACAACAATCACACAAAACACATCCACAAGACACAAGGATTTTTATCCTGGTTCGGAACTCCTCTCCACAGGAGACCTACGTCCAGTCCCTGAGCAATACCTCAGGATTTTACTACCAAGGGTACAATCCCCCTTAAGGATCCTTACACCCAGCCTCAACTGGTCTTCCTTCAGTCTGAAGGGAACAACAACCACCCTGGATACCACCAGGTCTTCCTTCGTCCAGAAGGGAACACAACCTAATAAGAAAAAGGGTGTGAAACAGGCTTCAGACTCTAGCTTGACCAGCTACACACTGAAGCTCCTAAGCCCCCGAGAGAGAAAGAGATTTAACAAGGTTTTTCTCTCCAAGGACCACACAGGCTCTTACAAATGAGAAGATTCCTTCTGAGCACAGAGAGCTAGAGCTTAGAACAAGGTTGGAGTGGAGGCTTCGCTCTTCTTCAAAGTTCTAAAGATTCTGAGAGATGGATTTCTTTCTTCTCTTCTAAAATCAAGCGTTGTTGCACACTCTATCTTTTCCGTCTTGAGTCTTCTATTTAAACTGCTGATTCAAATTCGAACGTTGAAGTGTCCGTTGTCTCTTATCCTTGTGTACGTTAGACTGGTCACTGAGGAAGCTTCTGATCGTCAGTCTTTTATCCTTGTGTACACGCCAAAGAGATGTCATAGAACTTTGTATCTTGTGTCCAATGTTGTCCAGATGAGTCTTGTCAGATATCTGTAAGCATATCATCAATAAATAGAAGACAGCTAGGACTGCTGTCTATTGTTAGTTGAGATGGAACAGATATTGCAGTATATAGCAAAGCTCCTTTCTGTCTAAAAAAGTACGTAGACAGAGTAGCATAGAAATGGAAGATATTGTCTGCATGCATGGGAGATACGATCGGAGAGCATTTAATGCATAGCAGTCAACGGACAATATGACTTTGACTTTTCAACGCTATTAAAAAGCATTATACTGATGCATCAAGAAATTCGATAAAAGAATCTTGCTGACTTATGAAATCGTTATGAATTATAGCAAGTTGTTATGAACTGTAAGGAATCGATGTGATAACTTATGAAGTCGTTACAACAAGCAGTCGTTGTGAGTTCTGAAGAAATCGTTACAAGAAATCGTTATGACTATCGAGTTGTAAGGAATCGTTACACGAAATCGTTAAAGCAAGGCTTATGATCAGTTAGAAATCGTTATGAACTCTAAAGAAATCGTTACACGAAATCGTTATGACTGTCAAGTTGTAATGAAATCGTTATATGAAATCGTTATACAAAGCACGGTGTTATGATCGTGAAAATCGTTATGAACTCCAAAGAAATCGTTATGAGTCTAAAGAAATCGTTATGACTAAGAGTCGTTGCGAATTCTAAAGAAATCGTTACGAGGTCTAAAGAAATCGTTATACTATAGAGTCGTTGCGAATCTAAGAAATCGTTACGAGGTCTAAAGAAATCGTTACGGTCTAAGAAATCGTCGCTAGAGTCGTTGCGAGTTCTAAAGAAATCGTTACGAGGTCTAAAGAAATCGTTACGGCTAGAGAGTCGTTGCGAGTTCTAAAGAAATCGTTACGAGGTCTAAAGAAATCGTTACGGCTAGAGAGTCGTTGCGAGTTCTAAAGAAATCGTTACGAGGTCTAAAGAAATCGTTACGATATCGATTTGTTTTGAGTTTTCCGGTCAAAGAGGAAATCGTTCTGCTTATCAAAGAAGTCGATACAAAGACTTGGATAGAAGTGATGAGACTTACCAGATTGTCTTGAACTTTCATTTTTCTTTTATTTCCTGTACTTAAGGCTCAAGTAATCCATTAGTGTTATTTTGTTAATCATCAAAATAATATATAAATAAATGGAAATATTTATTATGGGGACAGTTTGGTCATCAATCTCCCCCTTTTGATGATGACAAAATATACTAAACATCATACAAAAATGAAATGTTTTTCAGATTTACGTTAGTTGTCTCCCCCATTTTGTCATTAAGCAAAAAGATAAGCGGTGAGACAAAGAAGAGAGAAAGATTTATATTAGGATGGAGAAAGATAATACAGAGGAGATAACAAGGAGGCATGCTGTGAGACAACAGCCCATGCCTTGATCTCAAGATCCTCAAAAATTTGCAGAAAAACGCCAGAGGCAACTGAGAAGGAGGGTCCCATGGAAGGGATGTTCCTCTGAATGTAGTTGCCTTTGCTGCTCTAAGAATTCTCCATACTGAGTTTTGTCCAAAATGAATCTGAAGTAAGTACTCTTACCAAAACTGGCCCTATGGAGAAATCTGTCCAAGGAAATTGGATAGTGAATTTGTTGATTTAACAATCCTGCTTTAAGGCATAGAAAGCAGAATATCTAGATGCCCATACAGCATAGATCTCTGGTATGGGTGCGATGGAGTTTAGATCCATAAAAGCTTCTGCAGAAAGAGCAGGCTTCCTCTGACTAACAAGATCTTGATTGATGGCTTCCAATTGCTGATAAGAGGCCTGATAGAGAAGCGTCCATTCTGATGAGGTGAGTCTTTCACACTCAGAAATGAGTGGAGCTAAGGTCTGAGAAGACATGCGGCCAGAGTGATATTCTCTGAAGATGAACCGCAAAAAGGAAGGAGATCTGCCCTGCTTGGCTGACATCCTGCCCAACTGTCTTGCAAACATATCTAGCATGAGACCCAGCATCTGAATCAAACACAAAGAGTGCAGCTTCGGCAGAAGAACTGGAAAATCAACCTTGAAAGAGACAAAGTCTACTTTAAGAGGAAGGTTGAGAGGGGTTTCTGATTTCAGCACAGTAATCTGCGAATGGAACTGGCAAAACTGAACTTCTGGAATTTTGTTCAAGTAACAGAAGTCACTGTACAGCTGAAAGGCTCTGGCAATCGCGAATTTCCTTCAAAATGAAGGATCCCCAAGAGTTCTTGTGCTGGATGATAAACCACTCAGAGAAGGTGAGTGGGTGATCTCTGAGAGTGAGGGATTCGGCCCTTGCAGTCAGGTATTTTGCATACTGAGCCTTATTTCCTTTGATAGCTGCCCACTGATCTTCAGTCTTGAACTCAGTGCCCTCAAGGATTTTGGATTTGAAAGCTTGAGATATCTGAGTAAAGGAAGAACAATGTCCAGGTGTTCGGATAGGTTGAGAAAAGGAATACCATAAATGGTAGAAAGAATGCATTTCTGGAGGTATTCTTTGTAGATAGGTCTTCTCTTAGGATCAAGGGTAAGAGAGTACCATAAAGGAGGGTATAGAGGAACAGAAGGAGTGCTTAGAGATGAGGAGGTTTTTCTCTTTTTCAAGGCAGGACTGGGAGAGTCAGTCCTGTGAATGTGAGAGGCTGTGGAAAGAATGGTGAGGAGGGTGTTCCTTTTCAAAATTGTCTGGAACATTGGTGTCAAAGACACAAGAGGCAGAGGTTTATCTGGAGGAAAGATAACAGAATTAGGAGGAGTAGGAGGATAGAAAAAATGTTTAGGATTAAAGAAGAGGTTGGTTGAAGAGGAGATGTTTGAATTTTAATAGGTGAAGGTTTAGGAGTTAATGAGGATGGAGCTGAGATGTGAGCTGGAGTAGGAGAGAAGGAGGGTTGAGATGAAGTAGAGGATGAGGAAGGTTGGGTGCGAGGCATGGGATGTTTTATGGTTGGTGGAGCAGGAGGTGCAGTAGTGGGAGATGAAGGTGTGGAGAGGGTTGGAGTGGCAAGAGATGAAGTATCAGGGGCCTTGGAGACTGACACTGGCTCTTTCCCTTTGGCCTGACTCCTCTGACTGCTGGAGAGGGTCCTGAAGACCCTGAGGCTGCCACTGGTCCGGGTACCTCACGACTGATGGCCCTGATGGCCCTGACCCTTGAACTGGTGGCCCTGTTGGCCGAGAGACTTCTGCTGGAGGCCCTGGTGGCCTAGGAACTTCAGCTGGACTGCTCTGAGTGGGTGCAGGAGGGACACCACTAGACCTTGAAAGATTAGCCAGCAAATTCTTCATATCAGACATCTCTTTATTGAAATACCTCATTGCATTTCTTATTGAAGATACGTCTGAGGAAGTTGAAGCTTGATTAGAAACAATGCCTTGTATGCTAGACTGGACTGATGCCAAGATCACTCCTTGGGCCTTTAACATAGCCATAACAGGCTTCAAGTTCACTTTTCTAGGGCCCTTCCTTGACCTTCTGTGAACAATTCTCTTCCGCTTACCTTGATGAGTGACAGGCTCCTCAAGATTTATAGTTGACTTGGGCCTTCACTAACATCAACCAGGCTGGAGCTGGAATTTCCTGAGTAGGTGCAGCTTTCTCAGGAAAGCTTCATTCTCTGGCTTTTCAATCTCAGCTTGCTCCCCCTGAATGGGAGCAGGACTTCAATACTTTCTTGCTCCCCCTGAGCAGGAGCTTCTTCCATGACCACATCTTGTTGAGTACCTGCTTGTACCTCAACATCTGCAACCGATTCAGACTGAACTTCAGTATGGCCTGCTGCCATAACTTCTTCATCAGGTCCACCTGCCTTAGAAGAGACTGAGATGGAGGGAATGGAATCCAATACCTCTCTTAAAATAGAGGCGACTAAGGTGGTGGGCAAGGAATCTGCCACACCAGCTGCACCCTCTTCCAATTGAGCTTCGGATTGGCATCCCAGCTGACTCTACTGGTTCTTGCTCTGCTGATCTGCTGCTGCTTGCTCTGCTGGATCTGCTCTGCTTGCTCTGCTGGATCTGCTGCTGCTTGCTCTGCTGGATCTGCAATGATTGCCTCTCCCTCAGCCACAGAAGTCTTTGACCACATTCCATCTACCACTGAGAATCCACTTTTCTTCAGATTTCTGGACCTTATAGACTGGCCCATCTTTTCAGCTACTGCACCTGACAAATCTACTCCAAAGTGCTTGAAAATCTTGGTCAGTAGATGAGCATACGGAAGGGAAACATTCAACTTGCTCTTTGTTTCCCATAACTGAGCATGTGCAAACATCATTCGCTCAATCATCACTGCGGCCAGGTTTATCTCTTTGTTCTGGATTGCCCAGAACATTATGTCCGAATCTGCCCTAGTGCATGAAGAAAAGGTAGCACTACGAGGTACTAAGATTTGGCAGACTATAAAGTGAAGCAATCTATTGAATGCGGACATCTGATTAATATCAAGCTTCCCATCCTTTAACTTAAATCCTGGACCGATAATCCCGAGACCTTTGACTTCATCATTCACAGAGTGAATGCCACTAAATCCAGAGGTCTTCACTCCAAACAAATCACGCAAAAGCTCATGGGTTATTCTGATTTGGATGCCCTTGACAGAGGAAACAAGGGACCCATCTGCTTCTGACTTCAGACAAATGTAGAAGCTTTTACCAAGTCCGGGTAGCTTACCTCACTGAAGGTGACCACATCCATCCACTGCAATCTTCTTAGAGTATCAACTAGCCTGGCCATGCCATTCTTCTCAAGATTCTGAACATCCACTGCCTTATTTCCGCAAATCTTCGTCTTCACAAACGTAAATCTTTCTTGCTCCCTTGGGGATAAATACTCAGCACTGTAGCCCCCAACACTTCCGGAGATCAACGGAGCGGCCATGGGTGCAGAGAAGAAAAGATTCTGGAAGGGAGGATGATGGAAGGGACGGAAGTTCTCGAAGGAATTCTTCGCGGGAAGAGAAGAAGGCTTCGAAAGTTGCAGAGAGTCGATCCCAAAATCGTTAGGGCATCGGCTTTGGGTGAACAGATAGAGGATAAAAAGGGTAAAGGTAGAAGACGATCGATCTCAAAGCGATTTGGATAAAATAATATTACTTTATTGAACGGAGGAGCGCCAAAGGCGGTAAAGATAGAAAGCGACAAAAAGATTTGACAAGTCAAACAACTTTCCACACAGAAGCGGTCAAAGCATATAGATAACTGAGTTTTGCTTAACTTTAACGGAGAGAGAACTTTCATTTAATCTGAAAAATTTATATGTCAATAAAATCACAGAAATTCTTTCACAAATTGCACATCCCTAGTTCCCTTCTAAGAGATGTAAATCTCTCTTCAGGTAGGGCTTTTGTGAAGATATCTGCCAATTGACCATTTGTATCTATAAACGAAATTTCTAAATTACCACTAGCTACATGGTCTCGAATAAAATGATATCTTACCTCAATGTGCTTCGTCCTTGAGTGTTGAACTGGATTTTTGGTGAGGTTGATGGCACTTGTATTATCACACAATAGAGGAATTGATTTGATGTGAATGCCGAAATCTTCAAGTTGTTGCTTTATCCAAAGAAGTTGTGTACAGCAACTTCCAGCAGCAACATATTCCGCCTCAGCTGTTGATAGAGCTACTGAATTTTGTTTCTTGGATGTCCATGATATTAGGCATCCTGCAAGAAACTGACAACATCCACTGGTGCTCTTTCTATCTACTTTGCAACCAGCATAATCAGCATCTGAATATCCTATTAGATTTATCTCACAAGATCTAGGATACCAGAGACCTAAGTCATGAGTTCTAGCTAAATATCTAAATATTCTTTTTACAGAAATTAAGTGAGACTCTCTAGGGTCTGCCTGATATCTAGCACACATGCATACACTGAACAAAATGTCTGGTCTACTGGCAGTTAAGTAAAGTAATGATCCTATCATACCTCGATAATTCTTTTGATCTACCCTTTTACCTTTTGGATCACTGTCCATTCTGGTTGATGTGCTCATTGGAGTTGATAATGGCTTTGCATCTTCAAATCCAAATTTCTTCAACAGCTCTTTGGTGTACTTTGCTTGACAGATATGAGTGCCATCCTTCCCTTGCTTGATTTGCAATCCAAGGAAGTAGCTTAACTCCCCCATCAAGCTCATTTCGAATTCTCCCTGCATAAGCTTTTCAAAGTACTTGCAAAGAGATTCATCAGTAGATCCAAAAATAATATCATCTACATAGATTTGTACAAGAAGTATATGTTTAACCTTAGATTTTATAAATAATGTACTATCTACTTTACCTCTAGTGAAACCATGATTTAATAAGAAAGTACTGAGCCTTTCATACCAGGCTCTAGGAGCTTGCTTTAAACCATATAAAGCCTTATGTAGTTTAAATACATGATTTGGAAATTCAGTGTCGTCAAAACCTGGAGGTTGTTCAACATAAACTTCCTCCTTGATGAAACCATTTAAAAAGGCTGATTTGACATCCATTTGAAAAAGTTTTAAATCAAGTGCAGATGCATAAGCAAGTAAAATCCTAATGGCCTCAAGTCTAGCTACAGGTGCATAAGTTTCATCGAAATCTATGCCTTCCTCTTGGGAGTAGCCTTGAGCCACCAATCTGGCTTTGTTCCTTAAGATTATTCCAGACTCATCCAGTTTATTTCTGAACACCCACTTGGTGCCAATGACTGAATGATTGGATGGTCTAGGAACAAGTGACCATACTTGGTTTCTCTTGAACTGATTTAGTTCATCTTGCATGGCTAATATCCAAGATTCATCAGATAAAGCTTCATTGACTGTCTTAGGCTCTACTTGAGAAACAAATGCTAAATAGTCGCATGGAATTACATTACCTCTAGTTCTTACCCCTACAGATGGATCACCAATGATGTTTTCAGGAGGGTGATCTTTCTGATATCTCCATTCCTTTGGAAGATCTTCATGTTGGATTTCTGTTTGCTGCAGTTCTTCCAGAGTTGGATCCTCTTTGTCCTTAATTGAAGTATTCTTTAATTTTTCGGACAAGTCATCTGCATCATCAATGTCACTAATTTCTTCCTTTTTCAAGGAAGGGTTAGATTCATCAAAATAACATGTACTGATTGTTCAATCAATAAGGAACGTTTATTGAAAACTCTATAACCTTTGGGTTTAGAAGAGTACCCCATGAAGATGCCTTCATCTGATTTGGCATCCAACTTACCAATGTCCCTTTTTCCATTGTTATGGATGAAGCAAGGACATCCAAATATTCTGAAATGGCTAATCTTTGGCTTCTTTTCTTTGTAGAGTTCATAAGACGTCTTTTTCAGAATTGGCCTGATCATCACTCTATTTATGATATAACATGCAGTGTTGATAGCTTCGGCCCAGAAGTATCTTGGCAGATCATATTCTGACAACATGGTTCTTGCCATATCCAAAAGAGTTCTGTTTTTCCTCTCAGCAATTCCATTCTGTTGAGGTGTCCTTGGAGCTGAGAAGTTGTGCTCAATTCCTTGATCATCACAAACTTCGTAAACTTTCATTCTGAAACTCACCACCATGATCTGATCGAATAGAGACAATTGAGAATTTCTGATCTTTCTGAACTTTCTTACTGAAGCTGACAAAATTTTCAAATGTGTCATCTTTGTGCTCTAAAAAGGATACCCAAGTGAATCTTGAATAATCATCAACTATTACAAATCCAAATTCTTTCCTCCCAAACTGGTAGTTCTCATTGGCCCAAATAAATCCATGTGAAGTAGTTCTAAGGGCTTTGAGGAGGTTACTACAGTCTTTGATTTGAAGGAGCTCTTGGTGTGCTTTCCTCTTGCACAAGGTCTGCAAATGCTATCCAATCTGAAATTTACCTTTGGCAGTCCTTCAACTAGTTTTCTCTTTCTGAGCTTGTTCAACCCATCCAAGCTGCAGTGGCCCAATCTTCTGTGCCACAACTCAGTTGATTGATCTTTACTAGCTGCCAAACACACATCTTGATCCTTGAGTTTCTCGAGATATAGAACATACAAATTTCTTTCTCTGTAGGCTTCAAATATGACTGCACCATCCTTTAAGATACTGCATTTTGATTCTTGAAACTGAATTTGATGGCCTTTGTCACACAACTGGCTGATGCTGATGAGATTGTGCTTTAACCCTTTGACCAGCATTACATCTTCTATAACTGATTTTCCTTTGATGTTCACAGACCCGCTTCCTATCACAGTCCCTTTTCCATTATCTCCATAGGTGACTGTACCTTCTTCAGCTTGGAGATCAACAAATATCTTCTTGTTGCCTGACATATGCCTTGAGCACCCACTATCCAAATACCATTTGGATGCTCGAGGGTTAACCTGAAATGAGAACATCAAGCTTTAGGTACCCAAATTCTTTTGGGTCCTGATTGGTTAGTATCATCAACTTTACCTTTTAATATCCATTTTTTATGTCTTGTTGGGCATGTAATTTTAATATGTCCTAACTTGTTGCAGTGACTGCAGCAGGATAACTTAGTCACTTTTTCTATATATTTGAAATCAGCTTTGTATGCTATATCTTGTTCGGGTACAAATTTTGGTGTTGGATATGTTTTAGGGTATATTATGGTTTCTTCATTGTCTGGGGGTGTATATCCTAATCCATTTTTCTTTTTACCCGATCTCCTAGCACCTTTTATATAAAGAGTTTTTACCGTTGGTGAATTTCTCTAGTGTACTTGATAGATTATCATTTTCTTTATTTAGTCTTTCTATTTCTATTTTAAATTCACCTAAGTCTTCTTGTTTTTCTAGAAGATTTATTTTCTTATTTTTCTCTTTTAAATCTTCACATAATAATTCATTTCTTCTTTTATGTTCAGTAATTTGTTTTTCAAGTTCTTCATTTTCTGTTCTTAGGTCTGAATTTGTATTTTCTAGACAGATTATATTTTTCTTACTAGTTTTAAGTAATTTGCATACTTCTTTGTATTTTTCATAAAGTTCATTAAAGCATTTTCCAAATTGTCAGAATCTGAATCATTGCATGAATCAAAAGAAGAGTCAGAAGTTACCTTGTCCTCGGTGTTGGCCATTAGAGCCAAGTTGGCTTCTTCACCTTCACTGCTCGAGCTTGACTCACTGTCTGAGTCACTGCTGTTTCCCAAGCAGCTGCCATTGCTTTCTTTTGTACTTCTTAAATCTTCTGAAGTTGTCCTTCTTCTTGTGATCACTCTTTTTGATCATGGGACAATCTGCCTTGATGTGTCCAGGCTTTTGCATTCATAACAGATCACTTCTCCTTTCTTTCTTCCTTTACTTCTGGTTTTCTGAAGTCTTTGTTTTTCTTAAAAAATTTTTCTTCCTGACTGATACTTCTTTTTCTTTGCTAGAATCCTTTGAAGCCTCGAGACAGCATCGCTTCTTCATCATCACTGTCTTTACTACTCTCACTATTATCCAAAGATTCTTCCGAATTATCTTCACTTGCTTTGAGAGCATTTGATTGTTTCCTTCTGCTGGAGGATTCTCCTAATCTCTCCATGTTTATCTCGTGAGCCATGAGAGATCCTATTAGCTTTTCCAATGACATTAATTTTAAATCATTGGCTTCTTCAATGGCTGTTACCTTCGGAGTCCAAGAAGATGGTAAAGATCTGAGGACTTTTCTAACCATATCTGGTGCATTATAGACCTTTCCCAACCGGCTAATCCATTTGTGATGTCAGTGAATCTGCTGAACATTTGAGTTATTGATTCACCTGTCTGCATCTGAAATCTTTCATATTGAGCTACTAGAATATCATTCTTGTCTCCTTTACCTTGTCTGTCCCTTCATAGGTAATTTTGAGCTTTTCCCACATCTCCATTGCGGACTTGCAGGCTGAGACTCTATTGAACTCTTTCTTGCTTAGGGCACAGCATAATATGCTCTTGGCTTTGCAGTTTAAGGATATTCTTTTCCTATCATCATCTGTCCACTGAGCCTTAGCGTTTGTGACCAAAAGATCACCTTCTTCTACAATGGACCAGATTGTGTAATCATGACCTTGTAGAAAATATTCCATTCTAGTCTTCCAGTATGTGTAATCTTCTCCATCGAACAAGGGAGGCCTGTTGACTGACTGACCTTCGAAGTTACTTTGGGCTGCCATTGATCTTTGCTCTTCAGATCGTTGGATCTTCTTCTTTGTCGAAGAGACGAGCTCTGATACCACTTGTTGCCCAGCTAGCTAGCCCAGAGGGGGGGTGAATGGGTTATTAAAACTTCGATCTCTGATTAAAACCTGTTTACTGAAAGGATTGCACAACTTAATAACAAGGTTAGAGTTAGAGCAAACAAGACAACAATCACACAAAACACATCCACAAGACACAAGGATTTTTATCCTGGTTCGGAACTCCTCTCCACAGGAGACCTACGTCCAGTCCCTGAGCAATACCTCAGGATTTTACTACCAAGGGTACAATCCCCCTTAAGGATCCTTACACCCAGCCTCAACTGGTCTTCCTTCAGCTGAAGGGAACAACAACCACCCTGGATACCACCAGGTCTTCCTTCGTCCAGAAGGGAACACAACCTAATAAGAAAAAGGGTGTGAAAACAGGCTTCAGACTCTAGCTTGACCAGCTACACACTGAAGCTCCTAAGCCCCCGAGAGAGAAAGAGATTTAACAAGGTTTTTCTCTCCAAGGACCACACAGGCTCTTACAAATGAGAAGATTCCTTTGAGCACAGAGAGCTAAGAGCTTAGAACGGTTTGGAGTGGAGGCTTCGCTCTTCTTCAAAGTTCTAAAGATTCTAAGAGATGGATTTCTTTCTTCTTCTTCTAAAATCAAGCGTTGTTGCACCTCTATCTTTTCCGTCTTGAGTCTTCTATTTAAACTGCTGATTCAAATTCGAACGTTGAAGTGTCCGTTGTCTCTTATCCTTGTGTACGTTAGACTGGTCACTGAGGAAGCTTCTGATCGTCAGTCTTTTATCCTTGTGTACACGCCAAAGAGATGTCATAGAACTTTGTATCTTGTGTCCAATGTTGTCCAGATGAGTCTTGTCAGATATCTGTAAGCATATCATCAATAAATAGAAGACAGCTAGGACTGCTGTCTATTGTTAGTTGAGATGGAACAGATATTGCAGTATATAGCAAAGCTCCTTTCTGTCTAAAAAAGTACGTAGACAGAGTAGCATAGAAATGGAAGATATTGTCTGCATGCATGGGAGATACGATCGGAGAGCATTTAATGCATAGCAGTCAACGGACAAGATATGACTTTGACTTTTCAACGCTATTAAAAGCATTATACTGATGCATCAAGAAATTCGATAAAAAGAATCTTGCTGACTTATGAAATCGTTATGAATTATAGCAAGTTGTTATGAACTGTAAGGAAGTCGATGTGATAACTTATGAAGTCGTTACAACAAGCAGGTCGTTGTGAGTTCTGAAGAAATCGTTACAAGAAATCGTTATGACTATCGAGTTGTAAGGAAATCGTTACACGAAATCGTTATGAAAGCAAGTTATGATCAGTGAAGAAACGTTATGAACTCTAAGAAATCGTTACACGAAATCGTTATGACTGTCAAGTTTAATGAAATCGTTATACGAATCGTTATACAAGCACGTGTTATATCAGTGAAGAAATCGTTATGACTCCAAAGAAATCGTTATGAAGTCTAAAGAAATCGTTATGACTAAGAGTCGTTGCGAATTCTAAGAAATCGTTACGAGGTCTAAAGAAATCGTTACTAAAGTCGTTGCGATTCTAAAAAGAATCGTTACGAGGTCTAAAGAAATCGTTACGAGGTCTAAAGAAATCGTTACGGCTAGAGAGCTTGCGAGTTCTAAAATCGTTACGAGGTCTAAAGAAATCGTTACGGCTAGAGAGTCGTTGCGAGTTCTAAAGAAATCGTTACGAGGTCTAAAGAATCGTTACGGCTAGAGAGTCGTTGCGAGTTCTAAAGAAATCGTTACGAGGTCTAAAGAAATCGTTACGATATCGATTTGTTTTGAGTTTTCCCGGTCAAAGAGGAAATCGTTCTGCTTATCAAAGAAGTCGATACAAAGACTTGGATGAGAAGTGATGAGACTTACCAGATTGTCTTGACTTTCATTTTTCTTATTTCCTGTACTTAAGGCTCAACTAATCCATTAGTGTTATTTTGTTAATCATCAAAAATAATATATAAATAAATGGAAATATTTATTATGGGGACAGTTGGTCATCAACAAGTAGGTCACACCAGACAGACCATGTCGATGACAGAGTCGGTATGTCGACAGACTTCAACCTTAGGTATTCTAAAGATCATCCACTTGAAAATGTTCTAAGCAATGTTCATGATAGGGTCCACACTAGATCACACTTTAAAACAAATTGAACAAGACCACTTGGCATTTATTTCTCAAGTGGAACCCAAAAACATAGATAGCCTTAACTGATGTATCTTGGATAGAGGCTATGAATGATGAACTACACCATTTGAAAGGAATAATGTTGGAGCCTGGTTCCCAAGCCCACTGAAAACTCTATAATTGAGACTAGGTGGGTGTTTAGAAAAACTTAATGAAGAGGGCAAAGTGATTAGAAATAAGTGTTGAGAAACTATCGCTTAAAATATTGTTAAATATCAAAGCATTGTGTTTTTCTATGACAAAATCTTTTAAGACTTTCTACAATAAAATCTATTAGAAATACCACAAGTTATTTATATAAAAAGAAATATGACATGTACAATACTGTAAGTATCAACACTTGTCTCACGAAATTTCTCTAAGCCCACAGCTATACTATATATCATACTAACTCCGACTCTGGACTCCGACATTAGAAAGGTTGAAGTATTGTATCAATTGATGAACAAATGGGTAGTACTTGACTTTGGAAAAGTCGAGGTTTGGCTTGACTCTAACTCCCTAAAAGTCGAAGTCCTTACACCGATGCCTATCAACTGTACCTTACTCCGACTCTTGAAAAGTCGAAGTCGGACCTTACTCTAACTTCTGAAAAGTTGAAGTCGGACCTTACTCCGACTCCCCAGAAGTCGAAGTATGATATCTCACTGCGACTTCCTATTCAGTTGAAGTGCCTCACTCCAACTCTTTCAAAGTCGAAGTCTATGGCATGTTTGCTTTGCACTCCGACTACCTAAAAGTCGAAGTATGACATCAATTGATGAACAAACCTTTATCACTCCAACTCTCAAAAAGTCGAAGTCTATTATCAATCAATGTCTCAGTGCGACTTCTATATAGTCAAAGATCTATTATCCTTTGACTCCAACTCCTTGTAAGTCGAAGTATCATATATCAACTTCTGTGTACTTGTACTTAAATAATATTTGTGTAATCTGTCATTCCACAGAATCCATGAAATCATAATCTTGGTTATTTCATTGGATTTCATTATTCCTATTGGATCCTTTACAAAATGAATGACACTTATATGTCTTACAGAATAATGTTCTTCTTACTATCACCATTTAAATATTTTGTTAGGCAGGAAAAGTTATATTCAAAATAATCACATATGAAAATCTTTGTTAAGATCTGAAATAATTATATAATGTGGTATCTTCCTTGCTGTCAGAAATTTAGTTCTTTTTATTTGACAGTTGCTATGCAGTAAATACGATGGTAGGTATAAGCAGCATGGGCTATCTGTTAGAGCTCACCTACCACTGTCAGAACTCCATGACTTTTAGGAAAAGTCCTTGCATTCCCCATACAACTGTCTGTCTACCTTTAAATGCTCTGAACTTCTGTCTGTCTAAACTCCTTCATGCTTTATATATTTTTATCTCACCTACCTTTGAAAGTATGGAGGTATCTGTGTCCTTCTTGTCCTTCCAGGCTTGCAGAACATTAATGAAGCATGCTTAGCTTTCAGTCTTGAGCATGGAGATTATAGAACATTAATGAAACTGTATATCAAGCCATGAAGCTACCTACATAGCTTGAAGATGTTGGGACTCTAAAGAACTGAAGGTTATAACAGAAGTCTCAAGGTGTCAACATTCAAACATCGACAACTATCTTTCAAACAGCTAGTTTCTAACGGATAGTTTCAAACGGGAAGATCAAGTTTCTAAAGCTCATATATAGAAGCTTAAGTTTGAATCAAAATACACCAACCCAACAACACTGAACTCCAATCTGAAACTGCGAGTAGCAAGAGTCATCACAACGCCTTCTACTGAAAAGAAGAAGAGAACTACTACTTCACTCCTCGACTTCCAAGCTCTCTAAGTTTTTAGAAGTCTTTTCTGTTGGGTGGCATTTTGTAACTATAGATCTTTCTCAGTCCACCAACTTAGATTCAGAAAGAGTTAGAGCTCCAATCTCATTTATATCTCTTTCTGATTCTTTGTGTTGCTCATTCTTCTGAGTAGACACACAAGATTTTATTTCTGTATTAGATAACCCACAAGAGGTTTGTTTCCTGCAGTTCCCCTCTTGTGAAGGGAAGACCTACTGGCGTAGGTGGTCTTTGTACCCCTTTGTAAAGGGAAGACTTTGTTTGGGTGCAAGTGGGTTTGTAATACCTCTCAGGTTGAGAGAAGGCCAAGTGTTCTTGGCAGTTTAGTGAAATCCCAAGAGGTTACTTGGGGACTGGACGTAGGACTTCCATGTGGGAAGGGCCGAACCAGGATAAAATCTCTTGTGCAATTGTGTGATTGTTTCCGCCAAGTTCTTACTTGTTTCACACACACACACTAATACTAACAACTCTATTTAGTGTTATCTATTTTTAGTTATATTTTAAAAGCATAAGAAGTCCTATTCACCCCCTCTAAGACATCTATAGTGCCATCTCGATCCAACAAGTGGTATCAGAGTGAGGTCTTCTTAGAAGAATCGAAAATTTGAGAAGAGATGGAATCTGAAGCTCACAACTATGAAGGTTAGTCTATCACCAGACCATCATTCTTCGATGGTGAGGATTACCAGTGCTGGAAGATGAGAATGGAATGCTTCATCAGAGGCACAGACTTTGATCTGTGGTAGGTAATAGAACAAGGTGATTTTGCTATAATTGCTGATGGAACTTTTGCATTATCTATAGCTGACAAAAGAAACATGTTCTTAAACTATAAATGCAAGAATTATCTATGTTGTGATTTATCCAAAAAGGAGTTTAACATATTATCTACTTGTAGAACTGCTAATGAATGTGGGATAAACTACGGGCGACTTTGATAATTGGTTATCCTCAGTTAATCGTTAATAATTAGGTTTTATCAGCCCTGATAAAGTGCGGTTCGCTTTGGAAAAATGGATACATTATCAGGTAGATATTCAGACCTTGCTCTGTTAACTTTGATAACCCTATCAGAGGGTGAACCCTCCGATAGCGTTATCAGCACATTTCGGGCCACAATCGCAGGGGCATGTAAGGTCATTCCCAAAAAAAAAAAAAAAAAAAACTCAGCTTCCCCTTCGCTGGTCTCATAGCTCCCGGAAGTAGTTCTTCCAGATCGAACTCAGCTGGTCCAATTCAATCCATCCTTGAATGCGGTAGGTGCGATATGACGATCGTCTTCTTCCTCTTCAAGGCACATGGTAAGCTAATGCATTTCCCCATGGCAGATCTTCTTCAAAAGACACTACACTCCACACAGCCACTTCGATCCGAGTGAGATTTCCTTCTGACTACATGCTCCAGGAATAGAGATAAGAGGACAATCATCCTTTCAAGCGCTTTGCTCCATTTACGCCTCTGGAGGTTGGGGAACGGCTATTTGCTGAAGTCGCACCCTCCGATATGCACTTTTACGGGACTACACCTTTCGTGCTCTGCCCCTCTCTCCTTCCCAGGTATTGAGTGGAGAAAATAGGGATCCGCTCCATCTTGAATGCACGGTAATGTATGGAACCTGTGAACCCAACCTCTGCTATATATATCTCCATATGGCTCCAAGGACTCCTCCCACAACATCAAAGTGGATCAGAATTCTTCTGGTGGTGGTCGATGTGTTGAGTCTGCTGTGGCGACCACATCTTCTTCCTCGGCATCAAATACGCCAGACTACGAAGGGTAGTATGACTTCCTTCCCTCACTTCCTCATATCTTACTTCTAATTTCCTATGAGCTTTGCAGTGGTAAGTTTCATCTGGACATATGTGTTGTCCTGAGATTGGTGACCTTGTGTCACAATGTGTACCCTATCTTTGCCCTACACAAGGTTCATATATGTGCATGAGAGTTTTTAAACCAGTTGCAAGTGCCAGTTAAGCATGCACACAATATTCAACATATATATAAGGTGCTGATACAGACAAGGTAGGGACTTTGATGGCTAGGTTATTTTAGGTAAGTTTCAATAAGATCATTGGCCCAACAAGAATCGTTAGAAAGAGAAGATAATGGAAAGAGGAAAGGCTCTTAAAGATATTTTAGTTTTATATCGGATCTCCTTTTTTTTCTCTGTTAACTATATGTAAGAGACAACCAATAAACCAGATAGCGATGTTTGTCTGTGGGTAAATCACCACATGGTTTGAATTTTTTTTCCCCTTGTTCAATACGTTTGCCACTTGCCTATTTTATCTGAAGATGTTCCAGTGATTGATATTTCTGAATGCATGGTGTTGGCTGTTGAGAAGTTTTTTGGGCTAATGATAATGAAGTTTTAAAAATGTTTTCTACATTCTTCATAACAGTTATATAACACACTTGAAGTGAAGAGATTATTGAACATGTCAACTGCAAGTAAGAAATTGGCCTTAATACTTCATTAATGTTGTGGTTGTAATTGATTATAGTGACATGCTTAACTTGGTAGGTTTAGTAATTAAGACTAAATTGCATCTTACGGAGTCTTCATGCTAGGTGTTAGTATCATCGATAGTGTTAGTATCATGGGCGGTTATGTGTTCTTTAAAAAACTTTTCTTGCAATGCATGTCACTCCATCTTCATTCCTACAGGGCCTGTGTATCATGGGAAACATATTACAAATACACCAACATCATATTAAAGGCCATTTCACAGTCAATATTTTTTGTGCACCCTCAGGACTAAATTTAGTTTCTTTGATTAGAAGAAAGCCACGGCCAGGGGAAAATAAAAAGCAGTGAAGGGAGAAGAAAGAAATCAGCCAATTGGGATGATAGCCAAGATCATTTTTTCGTGGAATTAATGATGCAAGAGTCCTGCAGAAATAACTATAGAGAGGGTACTTTCACTACACATAGTTGGCAAGAAATGGTGAAAGCATTTAACAATCATTTCCGGATGTCTTATACTAAAGATCAGTTGTGCGGGGATTTCAGATTTTGAAGACGAAGTTTGGTCTTTATGAACAATTGTTAAAATTAAGTGGATGGGGATGGGATGAAAACAAACATGTTCCCATTCCTGGTTACGAGGGAGCGTGGGAGGAGTGTATGAAGGTAATAAATTGCCACCTTCTTTTATTATTAGGGAATTAATTGGTAAAATTATAAAGGTAATTCTAACTTGAAAATTTGCACTGGATTATCAGGTAAACCCCATATTTCCAACTCATTAAAAGGAATCCTTCCCTTGTACCACGATATGCCCTTTTACGTGGGAATACCATGGCAACTGGTTATGATGCAGACAGATCAGTATGAGGTACACAAATTCATCAGGGAATTGTGCCCCCTAACAGTGCTGAGAATATGAAATTTCTAATGCTGAATTTCAAACTTCTATTCATACTGTTGTCCACAAGGTAGTCAGGGACATGTACCTCTTGTTAATGGACAACAGAGCCCACAACTGAAGGTGAGGAGGGAACATCTAACCCCAAGAAACCAACGTCTATTAATGGGAGGAAAGAATGGACGAAGAGGATTAGTGACTCTGCTATCCAAGAATTTGCAGCTGTGTTGGGTTACCGCAACGTTCTATTTGGCTCATACCGCAATGACCGTTAGGGAAAAATGATACTAGAGTAGATACACACATTCCCACGTTGAAGGAAGTTATTCAAATTCTTAGGGAGATTCCCACTCTCCCCCGAGAAGTGTATCTAAAATCACTAGACCTTTCACTAAACCAAGGACAAGGGACCTGTTCTTTGTCCTTGATGACAAGGATCTGTGGACTGGTTGTTATCTCGGACTGGGTATGATGTTGGTGTGAGTCATCCATTTAATCTGTACTTAGGTGCTTGTAGGGTGGTCTTCTCTTCAATTCTTACCTTCGCCAATGGCCATAATGTGCCTTGTGTATGAAAGTGAAGGCGGGTAGTGTCATGTAATGACTAGTTTGTGTTCTTCCTCATGTAATGCGAGCACCATTTTCATGTTAGTAATGTTCAGTCTAACAACCACCCTACCATTGATGTCAAACATCTTGCATCCTTAACTTTGAATGCAGAAGTGCACTTTAACATGGGTAAATATCATTGTTATGTTGTATGGGTTGGCCGCTGGCTGGAAATCTACCTTACTTGGGAGGATGTTTGCTGAAGTTAATGAATACCCTGGAGCTAGGTTCAAAGGCTTCCACTCTATGGAGGTGGCTGAAGTTGCTTACAATGCCTCAATTGGAGATTGGTCTGCCAACCACCAGATCTATCCCCATGGACAGTCGTCCAGGCAGACCACACCATGTGGAGAAGGACAAGAAGTGCCGACATCTAATCATAACCAGCATGCCTCAAACAATTCTTCTTTGTGTGATGTTAGTCATGCTATTAAGGCTAGGCTGGATAGGTTGCTCGTGGATAATCGATGTGCTGTGGCATATCCTGGATGCAGCGTGCAGCATTTGTCTCGTGGCCCTTCAGACCATGCTCTCTTCTATTCAGTTACATAATGCGTACTCTCAGCCGGTCGCTTCATTTTCAGAATATGTGGACCAGCATGATACTTTTCTAGACTGTTTTAAATGTGCCTGGGCGTTGAGGACAGGTGGTATCCTTCTCCTTTTTGCAAGCTCCAACATAAACTTAAGGAGGTCAAAGTAGCTTTGAGGCTTTGGAATAAAATGTTTTGGCCACATTGATGATAATTAAGAAGGCAGAGGTGCACATTGCATGTTGTCAGCAACTTTATGATGATTCCCCACTATTCTTAATCGTTCTCTTTGAATGAAGCTAATGCTAAGCTTAGGCAGATTCTTCATTGCCAGGAGTTTTTGGTGTCAGAAATCCAGGATTCAATGACTTCAAGAGGGCGATAAGAAAAGCTAGCTTCTACCATGCGGCGGTCAAGAGTAGGGGGAGTAGAAATTATATCCATAGGTTGAGGATAGATGGAGATTGGTGTGATAATCAAATTATTCTCAAGTATGCGGTTGAGCATTTCTTTGCGTCCTTATTGTCTTCTGAGGAGCATGCTATGATAACCATTTGCTCAGTTCCATTCCCAACCTAATTTCTGAGGAGGATAATCAGATTCTCATTGTTGTTCCTTCTGAGGAGGAAATTAAACTCACGGTTTGGAGCATGAAAGGGGATAGTGCACCGGGCCCGAATGGGTCACTGGTAATTTTACACTACCTGCTGGGCCATTATGGTAAGGATGTGGTTGAGGCGGCTAAGGTTTTCTTTGAGGTTATCCTCTTCCAAGGGGTGTTTCCTCTTCTATTATTGCTCTAATTCGAAAGTGGACAGTCCTAGCTCTTTCAGCGATTATCGCCCCATCAGTCTTTGCAACTTCTGTTATAAGATTGTGTCTGTTGTCATCTCTAATAGGCTCTCCTCAGTTTGCCTTCCATAATTTTGGGGAGCAGGGCGTTTGTAAAAGGCAGGAATATCATGGAAATGTCTTCCTAGCTAGGCAGTGGGCTGCGATTTGGGAAGGAAAATTTGAGGTCACAACGTCATTTTCAAGCTTGACATGGTGAAAGCTTAGACAGGGTTGAATGGGATTTTCTTTTGGTTGTTCTTCGCAAATTTGGTTTCTCCTTCATATTCACATCCTATGTCTCCATGCTCATCTCTAACTGATGGTTTTCTATCTTATTTAATGGGGCTCTTGCTGGTTATTTTAAATCCTCCCGAGGTTTACGTCAGAGGTGATCCTCTTGCTCCTGCCCTTTTCATTATCATGGAGGAAACTCTGAGTAGGGGGCTGCGAATGCTTCTGGACAGCGGTAACCTCAAACCTTACTCGGGTCTAGAGGTTATAGAGCCATGTCTCATTTGCTTTATGCTGATGATGCTCTTATTTTCCTTAATGGTCAAGCTACTAATATCAGGAAAATCATGAAATTTTTGAAGATTTATGAGGAGTCTTCAGGTCAGAGCATTAATCATGGTAAATGTAGTTTTCTATTGCTAAGAATGCTCCCACCCATTGTCTACTAAGATTAACTGGCTCACTGGTTTCATTGTCAAAGGGGTGCTATGACTTACCTTGGTGTGCCTATCAAGCAGGGTAGAACGGTGATTGCCTACTAAAAGTTCTTGATGGATAGAATCAATAGCTGTATAGGCTCTTGGAAATCAAAGTTCTTGTCCAAAGCTGGTAGAATAACCTTGGTAAATTCTGTGCTTTCTTCTATGCATGTCTACCTGGCTACTGCTTCTGCTATTCCTAAAACAATCCTCATTACATTGAGCGTATGTGTGCTGCATTTGTTTGGGGTGGTTCTGGTGGTGAAAAACGTAGGCAGTGGGTTTCTTGGACAACAATTCAAAAGCCTATCCTGGAAGGCGGCCTTGGTGTGAGAAGTCTTTGGCATGTTCAGCTGTCCATGGTCATAAAGCTCCTTGGAATTATTCATGGTTCTTTTCTCTGGGCTTCCTATGCTAAAAATAGATATTTTCATGATGGTTAGCTCACTACTCATCCGCATGGTATGCTAAGAAGTTGTTTTTGGGCCTATAATATTGTTATGCAGAATACTAGATGGGTTCTGGGGAATGAGGTAGTATCAAGTTTTTAGATGATGTCTAGTTTGGTGAGAAGCCACTCCGGGAGTCTTATCTTATACTTTACAGGAGGCCGTCGCCTTCTGTTAGGGAGGTTTTTATTTATCAGAATCATCCTTTGCGCTACCTAATTCCTCAAGAGATGGATCAGTTTCAGCTCTCTTCCATGAAGATATTTGTGTTTGGGCGCCTACCAGTAAGGGGAATTTTACTCATAAAAAGTGCTTATGATCAGGTTCGTATGCATGGTGTCAAAAGATTGCCTCTTCTTCGCATATGACACCATCATTTCAATAGGAGGGCATCAATTGTTTCTTGGCTAATTCTCCACAGAGCGGTCCCTGTGGATGACCGCATTGCTGAGTGTGGCATCCCTTT